>BMAV01018204.1:208847-345717 GCA_019973955.1 Trichonephila inaurata madagascariensis
CCGGACCCCCCCCCCAAAGCCCTTGATTTTTTTTCCGATTGATTATAATTCTAAGTATATAGTGTGTAAAATTTAATTAAGTATTTGTTATTAATGATTAATTTTATTAATTAATGATAATTATCTATTCAATAATTAGTTTTTTACTGTGTTTTGTTCCCGAAAATCGACAAAATCAAAAGGAGCATAATACAAGAATGGTAAACTTTCGACCCCGGACCCCCCCTGAAAAATTCCTGTGTGCGCTACTGTATGCACCTAACATAAAGTGCTTTCATAAAATGAGCATAGAGCTTAGTAAAAACTACAAAAGTATTATTCAAATCTCAAAAAACATTTTCTTCCCAATAAAATGTAATTCAAAATAATTTTTAAAGCTTTATTTACCTGCAATAATATATCAACAAGAATATCAATATCTACAACAGCAATAAATGGATAAATTGACTCTTCTCTATCATATCCTATAAAAAGGGAAACAAAATTATTATGATAAATTATGGAAATTATTATTAAATATTTGAATAATTAGCTGAAATAATTCAAAAAGAAAAAAGTTTATACTTACCTCGCATATGAGAACTTTTTTTAATACTTTTAATCTTTTTAAAAGCTGCAGTTAATTTTTTTCGCCATGTATCTTCCAATTCTTCTAAATATCTCCGCTAAATAATATAATATTATGTATTTTATTAATAATGTTCAAAATTAAATGTTATATTAATGTATATATTCAAAAGTAGAAATCAAAAATAACAAAACAGTGTTAGCCTATTAATAAATAATGTGACTTATATACACCATACACTACATTAAATTAAATAGAATTATGACATTAAATATTCAATGTATTAACATTTCTAACATTGATAGATTACATATAAAATAAAGAATTATATATATAAAAGATGTACCAACTGATAATATAAAAAATTCATTCTTTGCACACACCATTGCTGCGTCTATTTGAAAAAATTCGATTTATTTACTTTAAAATACTTAACCATATATTTCCATGTAAAAGACAAGAATTTGTGTAACTTGTTTAAAGTTAAAGAAAGGAGGTTGGCTCATATATGGATCCATCAATTTCGTAAAAAACATAATTTACATTCAATATTTTCTAATAGCCATCAGCAAGCGGTTTTAATATTTTAACTTTTTACGTGTTTTGAATGAAACTTTTATTCTAAAAAAAGAAGAAATTCACTTCAACCCTTCAAAGTTAGTGTCACAATTAGAGTTTACGAAAAGTTTGTAAAATTTATATTCACTCATTGGGATGTCTGAATGTATATGATCATCGTCAATAATCATGTGCAATAAATGAATTTTTCTTCCTACTTAATTTCCAAATAATAAAAATGGTGCAGAAAGTATGACTAACACAGATAGTGCACAAAATAACAAATGAAAGGGGAAAAAAAATGTGATAACTTCAGAGAGGGTTACCAAAAAACAAAACTATTGTTGTTGGTGTCTGGCACTTTACATGAAAGCAAATTGATTGGAAAATACTCCACCCAATTTACCCATTTGGCAACAGTTTTGTCCTAATGGCATCATGCTTGAGAAATACACAATTTTTTTTTCCAATTCCACTTATATAAGGTTTTGAATTTGAGGTAAATTTCTGAAGAAAAAATGTACTTCCCACACTTATAAAAAGATCGCTTTATATTTGGAAATATATGGTACTTCTTAAAAATAATTTGATTAATTTCTTTTACTAGTTTCATTACTCTAGTAATTTCAAAATAGTGCAAAAAAATTACTGAAAACCAGATGAAAACAAAAGAAAAGAATCTGATACCAAAAGAATAAAACATTCATACAAAACTACCTAATAAACAAAAAAATAAGATTTTATTATAAAGAGACAAAACATCAATTCAACTTCACTGTGATTTAATATTCATATGCTATTATTTAAAGATTTTGATTGTTTTATTTTGAAACAAATATTAAACTTTAAATTTATTTAAAAAGGAAGATGAAAATGTGAAACTACAATGAGAATTTGCTTGTGTACATGTTATGTAATTCATAATCGTTTTTCCAATTTGAATCATTTGAATGTAAATTTTTTTAAGGTGCAGTAGTAACATTAAATGAAGAATAACATAATGTTCCCTAAACTTACTTTATAATATTAAAGCAACAAAAAGACAATTAAGTAAATAAAATTTTTAAAAACACCATGCTTTTTCATATATATCTGGCAAATTTTTTTTTAATAATCAAAAGTTTTTAGACTTTTAATTGAAATCAATAATGTTATGAGCAGTAACATACAGATTTAAGAGTCAGGCTACTTGGTCTGCTTGTATTCAAATCAACAGATGCTATTCGTAAAGTATAACCGTTTTCCATTTCTAACTGACTAGATGCAAGGAAATCAATGTCTTTTTCTTCAAAGCAGTAACCTTGAAGTCTATCACTTCTCTAAAAGAAAATGTCTATGTATCAGTTAAGAATTCATAAATATTAATAAATTTGAAAAAAATATATCTTTTAGGTTTGTTAAAGGGCATAATAAAAGTTAAAAAGTACTTTAAAGAATCTAAATTGCAAGTTATAACTAATCTTTTGCTTTTTAAAAATTTACAATACCAAATATTTTTCTAATTACAAATTCTTATTTAAATCTTGCAAAGCAATAAAAAGTTTTTTTTAAAAAATTACTACAACTTTTTAATGAATTAGTTAAAGAAATTAAATGATTGATTAATTGATGAAGTTATGCATTAAATATTTCAGTTAAAATTAAAATGTTTAAAAAAGTTTTGTGTCTTAAAAATATTATGTTTTCTCAGGAATAAAAATTCAAAGCCACTGAGAAAAAAAAAAAAATGCTGTGCTTATGATATAACTCTTTCAATCACATCCTTTCCCCAATAATAATAATTTTATCAGGGGGAATAATTTTTTTCATTGAACATCATTATGTAATACAAATTTTCTTATGAATATGACAAGCAAAACATTATAAAAAAGGCAATTTTTGAGTAACACAAATGCTGACAGAATTCTTTACTTCTAAAGCAAATGATTAACTTTTTCAGTATTTAAATTATATAATCACAATCAAATTATATCAAGAAGTAAATGGAAAGTTTTAATATCTAGTACTATAACTTAAGAACAAAACATTTATAAGTTATTTATTTATTAATTTTTGTTGTTGTTGTTAGTTTTTTAACTAATTCTTTAAAATAACAATAATAGCATAAATTGCAGTAAAAAAAAAAGGGGGGGGGGGAAAAAAAATTACATGATAACAAATTAAAATTTGAAAAGTTTTGCCTCTTTTACACTCACAACTTCAGAACATACTTTATTCGAAATATGAAAATGTAAATTATTAGAGATCTTTGTTATTAAAAGATTTTTTTTTTTAATTACGTCTCAAGAGGATCAAAATTTCAAAACAAAATATTTTTAAGTATAAGAAAATTATTTAAAAGAAATTCATTTTAAATTCCAAAGGAAAAGTAAGTACAGTTCTCCCTCCATTTTACGAATTTCTCTATTTAGTGAATTTTTTTCCTGGAACCAAGAACAGAAGAATATATTGAAAAATGAATCTCTATATTTAACAGATCCCCCACATAACAAACTTTCTTTCAGAATTTAGCGACTTCATTAAAAAAGAGGTCCAACTGTATATTAAAATGAAATCTAGACGTTATTATGCCATTTTAAAACCCAAATTAGTAGACTCAAGCTTATTTTTTCCAGATATTAATTTAGTTTATATTTGTATTAAATCTTTTTCAGAAGCCAGATTTGTGTTTTCACAACTCATAATTCACAAGATCATAAACTTTCCACAACATTTTCAATAATAGAACTGCATACAGATTTTCTTGATAAGACAACAATTTTTTAAAAACATTTTTATTGCATAAGGAAGTTGTCAAACTTTTCTTGTCAGACACTCGGTTAGCTGCTAAGATTGAATTAACTCCCATTCTTTTTTTTACAATCATAAATCAAAAGTGTCATTTTATGTTATGATGTTCCAGATTTGGTTAACTGAACATAAAAAAAATTTAAAAATTCCAATTTGTTCATTTTAAGAAAAAGTAGATGATTTAAGTTTTTCATTAAAAAGAGTCAAGCTGTATAAAACATAGCATTAAAAAATATTGTGTTATTCCTGGAACTTAATAGATGAAATAAAAAAACATGAATCAAAGTAATAACAATTTCTGAGTTTAAATATTCTAATTAAATATTAGTTCTGATTCATCTCAAGATATATAAAAACTATTAAATGAAAGTTTATCTTGAATGTACAACACTTAAGTTTTAGAAAATACAGGGCATTTTTTAAAGATAAATAAATGCTCATTGGACTAAATTCAAAGAAAATCTAAGAAAAGCTGGCCATGCCCTTTAAAAGTCTCGATGTTGGTAATCAAGAAAGCTAAAGTAAGTAAATTCTAGTTACATAATAACTTGACTTTATTAAGCTTTTCTTAATAAATTTCTCTTGACTTTTTTTCAATGGAAGGGGAGTACTTTCATTTATTATTAAATTACTGTAGATTTAATAATAAATGCATAGCACAAAAATAATTTCCATGAACTTAAGTATTCAAAAATATGGCTTTCAGAATATCATATTAAAACCTGTAAATAGATGAATTATTAACACTATAAAAATTAGAATAGTTAAAAACTAGAAGAATTAAAATACCAGAAAATAAAAAAGCCTTTAGAGGGATTTTTTTAATTGATATTTTTTTAAATTGCAAAACCATTAGATGTAAAAGGAAAGTTTTGATTTTACTAATTACTATTTATGTTTCAAACATTTTTGATTGAAAAATATTAGTTAAAGTTTAAGTTTTTGTCTCAATGGGTATGTTCAGGAGTAAAAAATGAATTTTAATGATTTCAATGCTAAGATGGTTAAGATAAGATAGAGATAAGATGGTTAAAACATAGGTAGAGGAATCAAGATGATTAAATGTTTATTTTCAATAACTACAGAGGAAAAAAGTCCCCTCCCCCTTCTTTGAGAAGCTTGCAAATCATTTTTAAGAGTATCAATTCTTCCTTGGGTGCATGGGGTATTTACAAAATGGTTATCTACTTTCAATCAGATTTATAAGAAGATTTAATCTTAACTTGATTTTCGCATGCTACAATTTTCACGGCTAAATTAGGGAAAGATATATTGAATTGTATTTTAGGTATTTTTATTTACTTACTTATAGAACTATTTATACATATTTCTTGCAAAGTTTTCGTCTCAAGGATTGCACAAGGGTACCATAGTTTGATAGCAATGAAATACAACATTCAGAAATACATAACAAGTAAATTTAAAATTAATAAAATTAAATGAGTTAAAATTATATATAAATTTTTATTTTTTTCAGATACTTTTAATACCTCAAATGTCCACGTTTAAGGAAACTAGACAATAATTACAAAACTTTATAAAATATCATTCAGTTTTTATCAATGAAACATCCTAATATATATTATAAATGCAAAAGTTTGTGAAGATGTTTGGTCGTCTTTCACGCAAAAACAACTGAATGGATTTTAATGAAATTTTACAATAATATAGCTTATAAATCAGAATAACTCATAGGCTATAATTTATAAAGATATTGTGTGAAGTGTCCAAAATATAATGATAATTGTTTATTAGTCTTATTATTTTTAGATAATGTTATAGAGGTATAAACAATTCTGCTATCTGCAAAAAAGCCTGTGACAGCATGTATCTATCTTTTATGTATAAGACATTTGGTAGTAACAAATTCATCCTTATATCAAAATAAATACTTTTATCTCTATTGGCCATACCATAAATACGAGTACAATAAAAATTAATAATTGCAAGTTCTAATGCATGTTTGGTAGTAACAAATTGATCCTTATATTAAAATAAATACTTTTATCACTTCTGTGTGTGATATTTAAAGTAGATAAACTTTGTCTTTCATACATCATTTGGACAAATTTGCAACTTTGCTTGTGGTTAGTAGTTAATTATAATGCTAGAGTTTTAATTGAATAGGCAGGCATAGCATTTTTAAAGTATAAAAATTATGTCGTGAAAGCGTAAGTCTAATATAGCTCTATATCTAATATATCCAAAGCTCTAATATAGCTTGAGCTAAGAAAGTAGCTAGATTTAACGAAACGTTTCCACAAGCCGAGCTGCGAAGGCTTGAACAGGCAGAGCGTGAGGCAGATTACAATTTTAACATAAAATAAATACAACAGAAAGTAATATTACTGTATTATACTTCTATATATAAATTAATTATTGATACTATTTTAAGCGTTCATTACACAAAATTTGTAACAATGTGTTACTTTTGCAGAGAAGAGATCAGCTTAGGAAGGTGTTTTCTTAAATCGACCCACAAGAGAGTTAGGGGGAGTTATAAATAAAAAAAAAAATCCTTTTTATCAGCTATTAGGTTTACATACTTAAAATTTAACAAAACTGTTTTTTTTTTTTTTGTCCAGCTGAGATATGCAAAAAGCTTCTTTTTTTTGTTGTTTAATTTGCAATTCACGTAAAATTAAAAACTTCTTCATTGTCCAATTAATTTTTTCAACTCACCCGTGGGAAGAACGGGCAAACCAGCTAGTACTAATATAAAAGTAGTTACAAAATAATCATACCCCATAAGATTTATCATTCAACCTTTCAAGAAGTTTGCAAGAATATGCATCACCAACTTCACATGTTTCTGATGGAGCATTTGTACCAACAAATCCTAAGGCCTTAATAAAAATAGATATTAATGTTACTAGAGTTACCAGTTACTAGAGAGCTGATATAGTAAAAAAATCTAACTTTATAAAAATTTTAAAGTTTTAGACAGTGACTTTCCAAAAATAATCTTACCTCAATAATCTTTTCTCTCTGATCACCTTTAAATATGCATGCCTTAAATATATCTTCTGGATA
Source organism: Trichonephila inaurata madagascariensis (assembly GCA_019973955.1). Taxonomy (NCBI): domain Eukaryota; kingdom Metazoa; phylum Arthropoda; class Arachnida; order Araneae; family Nephilidae; genus Trichonephila; species Trichonephila inaurata. The sequence continues at coordinate 215,797 of BMAV01018204.1, forward strand.
AAACCCCTGAAAATTATAAAGAATTTTTCGATTATTTTAATAAAGAATTCAACAAATATTATTTTAAAAAACACTAGGTATAACAAAAATTGCATTCTTTATAAAGAAAAAACCTATTAGCATACCTGTGATCTCATTTCCTTCACCACTAATTCTATTACAGAAACATCGATGAATTTACTTCTTGAAATGCCTTCAAGATAATAAGCATATGATTCTAAATTGGGAGAAACTTGGTCTTCTTTCATGACAGACAACACGTGTTTGATTTTATCTATTCTCCCCTATAGTGTTAAGTACATAAGAGAAAAACAAACAAAAAATCATATTCATGATAATCATATTTAAGTCTGTAAATAATAATTATGTATTCCAAGAGAAAGTTATGAATAAAGTCCAATGTAGCCAAATAGTATTTAAATTATGCAAATAATAGTTTTTTCAATAAATTTGATTGTAAAGAATATTTCAGTATTTTGAAAACCAAAAGAAATTTTATTAATAAATATTTTAAAAATTTATTAGAGAAAAATATTAAAATATATATATATGTCTTTCAAGATGTATTGCTTTAACAGAAAAAAATACTCCATATATGTTAAGTAATATTTTGAAAAAATTCAGTTATTGTTTCAATCTTCTAGGAAGAGGGCAAAAAATTAAAATATAAGTAATAGGGAAAAAATGCCGCATTTTGAATTGCAATAAAAATTTAATTTCTTTATAAAGATGTCATTAAAAACTATTATTAGAAACTATTACACCATTTTTAACATATATGGTAAGTTCCAGTAAGAACATTTTATGTTCAATAAAAAATGCATTGTAGGAGAAAATGCTTACTTTTTTGGCCCATCCAGATATCAATAAATTATATAAATCCACATAATCAATATTTTCTAACTTGTATTTTCTTTTTAAAAAATGCAAATGTCTTCTAAGATACATTTGTGTTTTTTCCAGCTGAAAAAAGCACGATAAATACAGAAAGTTAAACATGATAGCTACTCATAAGTACAATGAATTAATAAATATTTTTTTAAAAGTAAATGTAGAGATAAGGAGCACAAAATTTTTCATAAACTTTAATCTAATCAATTTTCTAGAAAGACTTAAGAATATTTTTTAAAAAAAATTGAATTTGATCAACAAAATTACTAAGGTGTTTTCTAATAAATTAAGAAATTCATAATAACAAAGTAATGGGAAAACTGAATGAAATACATTGAAAATATTAAAATGTCATTAGGCAACTGGTAATTTCCTTGAATTGATAAGTAAATTATATTTAACATTATGTTAACAAATTCATGAACAAAGCAACATATGGTGCTCTACTTCCTGGGACAGAGCATGATATCCTGTTTAAGTTTGTGATGAGCTAAATGAAAAGTGGCATATCCAACACATTTTTGTGAGCTAAGCTATTGAAACAGCTTAGGTGCCCCCCAAAATAACAATTTATGGTAGGTAGGTGTCCGCCAATGTGTTAATCAAAAAAATCTCCATGAATTATTTCTTTTCAATCAAAATTTTAAAATTATCAATGAATAAATTAGTAAATTAAAACATATTTCATTTTGGACTGATTATATGATTATTAACTCCCATTTTATACAATATTGGTTTACTTTTCAATAAAGAAGAAGTTTTTAATATGTATTATCAATAATGAAATTAAATTCTACAGGTCTGATCTGTGTTTCGCTTGAATGAAGATTTAAAAAAAAAATGACAAAACATCTGCATGTTTCCATCTTTTTTTAAACAGATAGCAAAAGCTTAAATGGCAATTTTTGCAGATACTTATATTGTGATCAAATGGAATTGTGAGCATTGCAATTTTATCAAAATTTCCATGTTTAGTAAATAAATGTAACAATTAGCCCTATATTTAATGTTCTATACTTTTATATAAACTTAATCTAAGTATAAAATAATTTATTAACTAATGATAACATTTTCAGATAAAAAAAGAGAATAGTAACAACAACTTAAACCATATCACTTACGAAATACTTAAGAAAAGCTGAAACTCAGAACTTCCATTTGGAAAGCTCAATTACAACTAGTTATAACATATTTTAATCTCTGAATCTTATGAATTATTTACATGTATACTAATTTACTTTCCCTTTTGGTAACTGTAACCACATGAAGCTTGTATTTAGGGTTATATTACAATTGGCAGACTTCTGATTCGGCTGAAAGGTTGTTGCCGGTAGGAAACATTTCAAGCGGATTCGAAGCGGTGAGACCGTTTTGGTTTTTTTTTCCCTCTTGAAATTTATTTAGTATAACTTTTCTTCTATCTTCGGATAAGACATTTTTTAGTACCTACACAAGATAGTGTATTGATAAAAAGTTGAATATTGGAGTGGGGAAGAGAAAATGGGTGATTATCCTCACCCAGATAATAAAATGGAGGTAGAAAGTACAAATTCTAATTTTTCATTAAATAAATATAGATGTAATTTAACAGATATGGAATTATTAGCGAAGTTTCAGGAAGGTCAAAATTTTAATACGAGTCCAAATATTGCAATTTTCTTCAAATCAGAAAATAACTTTCAGAGTGGTAATCCACTTAAATTAAAAGAAATAATGAAAGAGTTCACAATTAAAAAAAGTATTCTGAGTATAAGCAAAACAAGAAACAGAGAGATTATAATTAAAACAAATAATTGCGAGACCGCCAAAGAAGCATTAAAAATTAAAGAAATTAATGGAGTAAAAATAAGTACAAGATTGTTCCTTATTGGTCTAACCAGTAGTTACATATTACAAGGAATAGACACAGAATTAAACCACCCTGAAAATGAGTGTAAAGAAACTGAAATAAAAAAATGTAGCTCTTGTGGAGAAGCGCATGAAGCCAACTCTAAAATTTGCAAAAAATATCAAGACGAAGTTGAAATCTTAAAAATTAAAGTACAGCAACAAATCTCGAGAAACGAAGCAGTTGAGAAATTCCTAAAGACAAAAAAAAAACATCATACTCGATCAAAACTTATAATAATCAAACAGAGAAGATAGAAAATCTTGAAAAAAAATTTATAAAATTAGAATTGAAATTTGAAGAAAACAATAGTATATTTGAAAAGAAATTAGAACAAATAGTACAGCGCTTCACGACAGAACTGAATACCGTGGTAGCACAAATAAATTTGAGTTTTTCTTCCTTAATGAATTCCATGGAATCCACCTTGAAAAAAGTTGTATCCAATATAACAATTCCAAAAGATGATGATTATCTAATAAATAGAAAAACGAATGAAAAGGCAAAAAGACTTAAGAAAATATCAGAACCGAGAGGAAATACATTAGAAAGTGTAGTAGAACAAAATAAAAAAACTTAAATAAATATACAAATTTTTTTATATTCTCGCTAAAAAATTCAATATTAAACTACTCTCTTTTTTGGACATTTAAACTAATTCGTAGTATTGTACCTTTTTTTACCTTTAAATTATGAATATAATCCAATGGAACACACGTGGAATTAAAAACAAGAGGTCAGATATTCTTTTCACGCCAATTTTTAAAAAAGCAAGCATTTTAAAAATTCAAGAAACTTGGTTACATCCAAATGATATTTTCACAATTCCCAATAAGAATATATTCCAAATTGATAGAGAAATCAAAAGAGGAGGAGGGTTAATGATAGTTTTAAACAAAGATATTAGCGCAATAAAAATATTCTCAGAAATTAGTGAAGACTTAGAAATTTTAATAGTCAGAGTTCAGATAGATACAGTTCCTATCACAATTTTTAATATATACATCCCACCGGGTAACTTTAAAGATGTCAATTTATCAAAAATAGCATCATATATTGATAATCACAGTTTGATATTGGGAGATTTCAACGCATCTCATGAGATGTGGGGATAAAAAATTTCCAATGCTTCTGGAAAAAAGATTTTTGATTGGATTATTGAAAATGACTTAATGTTATTCAACGATAAAAGCCCAACTTATCTGCATTCATCGGGAATTTTTACTTCTATAGATCTTTCTTTAGCATCTATAAATTTAAATTACGATTTATTCTGGTCCACAAATACCGATAATTTTGGAAGTGACCACTTCCCTATAATTATTAATTACAAAAGAACAAACAGCTCCTCAGCAACAAATAATTTTAAACAAAAAACAAATTCGAACAAATTTATCAATATTATTCATCAAAAGTTAAATTTAAATGAAAACATAAATATAAATATTATAGAAGAAATTAAAAAAGCTCAAATCTTATCTCAAGAATAAAAAAAAAAAAAATCAGTTTAAAGGGCTCCATGGTGGATAGCAGCATGGGGGCTTTAAAGAGAAAAAAAAAAAGAAAACTCCTTAATAAAGCAAGAAAAAACTTTAAAGAAGACTGAATAAAATATAAAGAAGTAAGCGCAAAATTTAAACGAACAATCAAAACATGTAAAGAAAACTTTTGGCACAAGACATGTTAAAAAATCTTTTCTCCTAAAGTTCTTTTTAAAATAATCCGGATAATTAAAAATAGAACAAATCCTAACTATTCTTCATTTAATATTATTGAGAATAACGGGACTATACTAACAAACGAACAATCCCAAGCAGACTGTTTTTTACAATATTACGCAAAACAACGATAGTATTCCAAATATCTATATTCCAGACAATAGTCAAAATATTAATAAACCTTTCTCTTTAAAAGAATTAGAAATTGCAATATCTCATCAAAAGAACAGCATTCAAGGGCACGATAAAATTTCTCTCTAAACAATTAACCATCTCCCCATCAAAGCAATAAATCTTCTCCTGAAATCCTTTAATGACAGTTGGTCTTCGTCAAATTCCAAAAGATTGGACTCACTCAATTATTCTACCTTTCATAAAACCTCACAAAAATTCCAAGGAAGTTTCGTCATACCGTCCTATATCTCTTACTTCAGTAATTGCCAAATTATTAGAAAGAATGATTCTGCATAGAATGTTAGATTTCAGTTTTCAAAATAAAATTTTTCATGTTAATCATCATGGTTTTTACCTTCATAGAAGCAGTATTAATACATTACTTCAATTACAACATGATATTATACTGGCTAGAGAACGCAAGGAATATTTTATTTTGATAGCATTAGATATTAAAGCAGCATATGACTCAGTGTGGCCAAGTGGTCTTGTTTCTAAATTAAAAAAAGTTGGATACTCTGGTAGATTGCTACGATGGATACAAAACTTCTTACATCAGAGAACAATTCAAATTAAATGGAGGAACAATTTTTTTCAAAAATCATTAAAAATAATTACGGTGTACCGCAGGGTTGTAGTGTAAGTCCTTTCCTATTTATGATTTATATGGCAGATATATTTGAAATTCAACACGACAGCCATCTTCTGGTTTACGCAGATGACATATTTTTATACAATAGCGGTACAAATTGGAATAAAACAATAGGCGAGATGCAAGAATCTTTAAATAATATTTCAGCTTGGTGTAAAAAATGGAAATTGTCCACCTCTCCAGAAAAAAGTAGCCTAATCAACTTTTCCAGAAAAAGAAGCACACAATACCTCCATTATTTAAAATATGCGACAAACCTATTCCCGAAGTGAAGAATCTTAAAATCCTGGGTATAATCTTCGACCCCAATATCACCTGGAAAAATCATATTACCTAAGTCAGAAAGGATTCAAATATTTAAATGCCATTAAAGCCTTATCTTCTCTGAAAATAGGAACAAGATCTGATCATCTTTTAAATATTATTAATGCCACAATCCGTTCTATCTTTGACTATGGAAGTCAACTTTTTTCCTTTTCTAGCAATGGCAACAGACAGAAACTAGAACCGATTTACAATGCTGCCTTACGCGTTTAGCCCTAGGTCTTCCAAGAAACATCCCGCTAGATTTATTAAGAGCAGAGTCTATGAAAGGAAGTATTATTAATCGTCGTAATTTCCTTTGCCAAAAATTTATAACTAAACAAATAGCATTAAAAGACTGGTCACCGAATGCAAAGTTATTTTGGGATATAAATAATATTTTTTATAAATATAGAGAAAAAGAGATCAGTATTTTTCAAAAGACAATCAATCTGCTCTAAAAACTATGTATCTCTTATGTGGATATTCTTCAGTGGATCCCTCCTCCTCCAATCTATGAAAATCACAAAATAAACATTTCAAAACAAGGATCTTCCAGATGTCATAGTACAAAATATGTTTAATGATTACATTCAGTCAAACTTTAATAACAATATCATAATAACAACAGATGGTTCAAAAAATTCTAACCAAACGTCATTAGGAATTTTGATCCCCAAGAAAAAAGTTCGACAAAATTTTATACTGAAATAAATGATTTCAATTTTCACAGCTGAAGCTATAGCCATTTGGACTGCATTAAAAAATTGGGTTTCTGAAACAGGAAACTATATCATCCTAACAGACAGCTTATCAGTTCTAAAAAGTATCCAAAATATTAATAGAAAATCCAATACGATAATATTAAATTTAAATTCAACTTTACATGAGTGCCTCCAAATAGCTCAATCAATTACATTCATTTGGGTACCAGCTCACAAGGGAATAGAGATTAATGAAGAAGTTGATAAGTTAGCTAAAGCCTTTCCAGAACCGTGGAATATTATTCCTTGGATTACTTGGGAAGACCTACATACATATTTCAAAAAACAACACAAAAGTAAAAATGAAGAAATATGGAAAAAGAGCAAAAGACATAAAAATTATATTTATATTTCTCATCTTGAAAAGTGGAATAGACAGGCAGCAAAAAATAGAAATACAGAAGTTTTAATCAATAAGTTGCGAGCTAAAAAATTACCATTAAATGATATTTATTTCTTTTTTAAACAAACAGATTCTCCTTTGTGTGCAGATTGTCAAGTACCAGAAACTAGTGAACATTTTATATTAAACTGTATCAAATACAAATCGCAGCGTGAAATTTTGAAAAATTTTATCTCCAACCACGGAGAATGGTTGTATTCCTCAATAGCGAAATGTAAAACAATAGAGCAAGTTCAAAAAGTTAAAGAATTCTTAACATCAACCAATAGATTCTAAAATTCCAGTTAATAGATTTTCAATACTCTACTTTCATCAATTTCATTTAAAACACAAGGCGATAATTAAAACTACTGATGGACAGTGCAATCACACTAACTGTACGTTACAACTTAAGTTAAAAACTAATCCACATTCTATCGGAGCATAAGACGTAGGCCATGTCTCCACTTTTACAGTGATTTTCACTGTACTGAACTGAACAATTGGCATTTACAAATCGAACACGAGAAAGCAATATTTGCAAGAGCTGCACATGAAATAGATTTTGGTCCAAGTAAATGCTCATGAGTTATCTCACAAAAAAACTTATATACATTGAAACATTTACTATATAAATAGACAAAATAAGGTAAGAGGACAGATATAGGATCAGTGTCTTAACAGAGAATATTAGAGTTCCCCTGCAATGTCAGGTTTTGGGCCCTAAGTCAGATCTTACAGATCTTACGACCTGGACAGGCTCATCAAGTCATCACACCAGAAGTGATTGCAGAAGTGAATGCTTTAGTCTTGGACAAACACGGAATCACTGTGGATGATATCCATTAGTTGCTGGGTATTAGCGTGGGCACCACTCACACCATAATGCATCAACACTTGAACTTTCCAAAAATTTGTATGCAGTGGGTTCCCCACCAACTGACCGCCGAACAGCGCAATACTAGAATGGTGCTGTCTTTGAGTCATCTGCAACGTTATTATGAGGTGAAATATGGTTTTCTATCACAAACTGTCAGTAGTGATGCAACATGGTGACACCATTTTGAACTGGAAAGTAAGCCTCAGAACAAACAGTGGAAACGTGCGACTTCACCACCTCTAAAGAAATAAAAGGTCGTGCACACCAGTTCTAGCAAGGTCATGACCACAAGGGTCCATTGCTTGTCGAGCTCCTGGAACGGGGAACCACCATCAATGCTTAGTGTTATCAAGCCACTTTACAGAACCTAAGACGAGCCATCAAATTGAAATGCTCAGGCGTGTTGTCCAATGGCATTATTCTCCTGCATAAGCCATGCCGACACACGGCTAATGCGGTACAGACAACACTGCAGCAGTTTCGGCTGGAGAAGCCAGAACATCCACCGTACAGTCTAAACCTTTCACCTTGTGATTTTCATGTTTTAGGGTCAGTAAAATGAGCTATTCACAGACATCGATTCCCAACGGACGACAGAGTGTGTGACTGGGTCCAGGCCTGGATCTGATAGCAGCCTACTAGCTTCTTCAAAGATAGAATCCAATGGCTACTGTCGCAATGGGATAAATGTGCCAATAGTTTTGGCATAACTACATTGTGTACTTTGCATAACTACATTTTTGAGTTAATAAAATCGTCACCATTACTTTCCACTAGTGACTGGGTTTCATTTGAATCCCCTTTATATATATACACACACAAACTCATGGACAAAAAAATTAGCATGCCAAGAAATAATTACGTGTTCGTAACGAAACTTGGCATGAAGGTACATGTCGGGAGATATGCAAATGATTAGAAATGCAGAGTGATTGCGCATTACGTATAGCCGCGCGGTAGAGAGTGTTTAACATCGTTCTCCGTGGAGTATAAAATAGGTAACCAAAGCTTGTTTGAGTGCGCTGAATCGTTTACAAAGAAAAGCTGAGGTAGACATGTCATTATACCGTTTTCGAAGACAATACGAACAGCTGTCGCAGTTTGAGAGGGGGAGAATCATCGGCTGGATGGTCAGCTAGGCAATAGCTCATCAATTAGGCCGCTCTGATTGTGTTGTGAGGAGGTGTTGGGACCAGTGGATCTGAGAGATTCATTTACAAGAAGACCAGGCTCAGGACGCCCTCGACAGACCAGTCGTTGAGAAGACCGCCACATCCTATGAAATGCAGGCATACAGCCAACTGCTTCATCGACCACCATCCAGGCACAAGTAGCACCTTCACTAGGGGCCCCTGTGTCTTCTCGAACCATTCCAAGGCGCCTGGCTGAAGGACATTTGGGATCGCAGCGCCCATTACGTGTGCTACCCTTAACGCCCCGATGCCACCATTTGGAGTGGTGCCGCACACGAGGAAACTGGGCTTCAGCGGAATGGAACCAGGTCGGCTTTAGCGACAAATCCAGATTCAATCTCAGCAGTGATGACAATCGTGTTCGTGTGTGGAGACCCCGTGGTGAACACCTGAATCCTGCCTTTGCTTTACATTGGCACACCACTCCCACAGCTGGTGTGATGGTATGGGGTGCCATTGCCTACAATACACAGTCACCCCTAGTATTGATCTGTAGCACCATGACAGCCCAGCGGTACGTTCATGACATCCTGCAACCACATGTGTTGCCACTCATGCAACGGCTCCCAGGAGCTATTTTTCAACAAGACAATGCTCTACCTCACATGGCAAGGGTGTTACAAGACTGTCTCTGCACTGTTACTACCCTTCCTTGGCCTGCCCGATCCTCAGATTTGTCTCCAATCGAGCATATCTGGGATCATTTGGGACGGCAAGTTGGGCATCCCACGAGTTTAAACGAACTAGAGGCAAGGTTACAGCAAATATGGAATGAAATGTCTCAAGACATCACAGAACTTGTATGCCTCAATGCCCGATCGTATCGCATCATGCATTCGCGCTAGAGGGGGTTCAACAGTTTTAAATCCTCCGTTCTTTTGCCTTTTTCTCCGAAACAAATGATCTTTTTCTTTGATTTTCTAATCATTTACTTATATCAAAGTAGTCATTACGTAAGTAAAATTTCGTTTCATTTTGACGATTTCTTCTTGGTGCGCTGATGTTTTTGTCCATGAGTGTATATATATAGATAATTGCATAATACGGAAAAATATTACCCATAATTTTTGATTTCTGCTTTTATATTTTGCCAATAATTTGGAACATATCTTATTTTAATAGAGAGGAAAGCAAAGAATCAATAAATGTACCACTGATTTGTGATGTGTAAACAAAATCTCACAGAACATGACTAAAATTTTAGATCCAAAGATCTTGGTAATGAAAGAAAATAGTACATTAATAGAATTAATAAAAATAAACAAATTCCAAGTCAACTGAATTTCACAGACGGATTAAAATTTTTTATACAGAAGCAAAGGTCTTTTTGCAAGCCCTACAAGAGATTGTTGACTTTTGTACTGAATTGGTTTCTGAAATCAGTACAATATACAAAAGTATACTGAAGTTAAAAGCATTAGAAGAAGTATTTGTCAAATATTTAATTTTTAATGATATACATTAATATATTGCAACAATGTACTGATTTAGTATTGGATGTTTCCTTCACTAATTTATCAAGAGATATTTGAATCATACATTTCTGTTTTCTTGGTAACTAGTTCTGCTACACTCAACCTTTTTTATATTTCTTTTTGCATGCAGCCTAAATGGAACAAAGATGGAATTCCTTTTTTCCATGGTGGATAAAAATCAATAAAAAATTATGAAACTTTTGACATAAAAGATCCAAAAGCTATTAAAATGTGACTTTTAAGTACAATTTAAAACAGTGAATTAAACAAAAATAGATTGTGCAAACAAAGAACAACCATATTTATTCAAATCTAAGCTGCACTTTTTTTCCAATGTCAATGCTACTGAAAATCAGATGCTAAGAATCGAAGGTTGAAAAATTCGTTGGATGGGGGAAATTGAATATGATACAGCTGATTAGAGCAATTACATGTTAATATATGTATTTAAAAGTTTTTAATACTGGGAAAATAAATTAATTATTCACTTCTTATTAGTCCTCATTTGAATTTTTTAAAAAAATTTATTAATACTGCATATCAATAAGCCATTTTACACTAATTTCTATTTTTCACAAAAACATGTTGAGAATCAGGGGTGCAACTTAGAATTGAACGAAAAGGGTATTTATCTCTAAAAGTGTTTAATTTAAAATATAGAAATTCATTATTAGATGAGAGTAATCCAATGGAAGAAATTAAAAGCAGTTTCTGAAATATATATACAGTTGGACCTCAATTTAACAAACCTTTATTTAACAAATTTTGTGATTTAACTAATTTTTTTAAATTCCCTAATTAAAATGAAGGCAAAACCCCCTATTTAACGAATAATAAACCCAGAATTAGCAAATTATTTCAGCAGTTGGAAAAAAAAATTTTATTAGGTTGTATTAGAGAGAAAAAAAATGGATTTTTTTTTTAAATTGACATATCTTTTGTCCGGAACAGAAAAAGACTTTTTTTTTGTAAGCAGCAAATTTCAACGGTAAAGGGTCCAGATAATTATAAGACTTTACAGGTGCAGATGAGTCATGAGTGTAATCTATCGTACACATCATGAGTAGGTCAGGAAATTCCTCTCTTATCTCATCTCATTCCACAATGTAGGAGAATATTTTAATGATTATGTTACATTTGATGGCGGACAGCCTACCTGTGCAACAGAAGTTCAAGAAACTGTTGATTTGTCAGAGCCAAAGAAAAGCGATTCTGATGCAGAAAGTGCTAACTAAACTCTTATCAGGACTACTGCATTTTCTAATTTTTTATATTGTTTGGAAACTGTGAAATATCTCTCTCTTATGTAACAGAATGTAAACGTCAGTATTTTCTTCTTTGCATAAGTCGAAGAACTCTTTCAAGTCAGGAATCAAAAAGATTTTCATACATCTATTTAGTCAGTGTTTTAAAATTTCCAATTACTTGGAGCATAATAATTCACTAATCGTATTTTTAGTTGTAGAATAAAAGTATAAAATTTCTAACTATGGATATTTTTTATGTAGTACTTATTGTAGAATTTCCAAAATGTAAATGCATCAAATTAGTATTTTGCTGGGACCCCAATATAACGAATAACCCCAATTTAATGAATAAAATGTTAGGTCCTTATGAATTCGTTAAATCGGGAACCGACTGTATATCATTTAAAGGTATAGCCCTACATTTATGTTCTAAAAATATGCCTGAGTCTCATTCGACAAATGTTATTGAATAATAATGAACAATTATTGTAACTTTCTAAATCAGGAAAAGAAAAACTTCTATACATTAAGACTCGTTTTTTTTTCTTCAGCAGAAATTTAAAGATCAAAAAGGAAAAACCTAAAGGGAAGAACTTAAATTGAGTTTTAGAATTGAAAGATTATTAAGTACTCTAGAAATATATGTACTTTACTTGCTATATGCTGTTGAGAACATGCTGTTAAAAATTCATAACTTAGGAACTTCATGGAAACAGTAACGCTCAACTTTCTAATGAGTTATTACAACACTTTAGGAAATATCAACGGAACTAGCAGCCAATGTTAATGCATTATTAGGTATCATAAAAAGATTTATATTTAGTATAATAATTAAATCTAGATGGTTTTTCTATTGAAAAAGATGAATGATGATGAAACATATCAAATTTTGAATCTTGACTTAACTCAGAGGTAGAATTTAGAGAAAAATACCACCAAAATTGACCTTTAATAATAAAATCCTTATAAACTAACAAAATATATTATATAACTAACTGTGAATATCATTTTTTTAGTTGCATTATCCTTATAGAACAAAAAGATATGCAGGTTGTTACAGTAAATTTTCTTCAATTAAAAAAAGAAGTCAAAAAAAAAAAAATAATACAATATAATGAAAATAATTCATAATATTTAAGAGATTTTGAATTTTTAATTAGCAATAGTAAAAATATTAATTAATGAATTTATATTTAAATAAAATCAGTAGGATTAATAAGTTATCTATGCTGAATATTTACTTAGTGTTTTTAGCACTAAGTAAGGCGGGTTAGCAGGAGCATTCTAGACGATTACCATTTTTAATTATTAGACCACAGAGTTTGCAGACATGTTTCTTTTGATGAGTAGACATCTGCTAAGAATGGTTTTTGTGGAAATAAACTCCAAAAGGGGATTATGGGGTAGTATAATCAAAAACTCCCATTTTTGAACTATTAGACCAAGATACTTGAAATCTGGCAGATATGTTTCTTTTGTAGAGAGAGTTCTGCTAAGAATGGATTTAATCAAAACCAAATCTGGGGGTGGGGGGTCAATTTGAAAACAATCAATCTCAATACTAGGATTTAGATATACAGTCGGGCCTCCATTTAATGAGCCTCTATTTAGTAGATTTTTCTATTTTGGGAACTCTTTCCTGGAACCAAGAACATTTTATTATTTTCTTCGTAAAATAACCTCCAAATAGTGAAGTGCATTTTCTAATAAACAAACTTTTTCTTTTGAGATCCAATTCTTTTTCTCCCTGTTTTAAAACATTTCTGGACAATTTAAATTATTCTCTCTTTTAACACATTTTATGGCAATCAATAACCTTGAACTGGTTTTAACAGGTGCCTAGCTTACCTAGAACAATAAAATTGCCGTAACTTTAAACATAAAAAAGTTCAAAAAATAATGAACAGATTTTATTACCAATTAAATTCAAAGAAGAACGTGTTAATGTTTATTTGTAATGAAAAATTACAAATTCTCCACAACCTTTTTTTTTTCTTTTTGTTTTCCTTGCAGATTTTTTTTTGCGTAACATTTATAAAATAAATAGATATTATTTTACAAAAAAAAAAGTGTGAATAATTAATTTTTTTAATAATATATATTGTTAATGAATTTAAAATTTGTTTTATGTGGTTTCTAAAGTACATTAAGGGAAGAATCTCTATTTAATGAATTTTCCAAGTAACAAATAAACGGACTGTATATCTCTCAACAACTTAAAACTCTACATAGGTTTACAATATCATAAAATATCCAGCTAAAGATTTGGTAACACCTAGTTTATTATAAAATAGCTCACTAAATGAAATGTAATGATGTACAATTCATAGCTACTTCAGTTTAAAGCTATCTTTTATTTTTGAAAAATATACACAACACAGAAAAAGTTGAAATTAGATGCTATTGCATAATGTTAATGTATTCTAAGATTTAAATACTACAAAAAGTATAAGAGTAACTAATCAAAATATGTGCAGCACTTCAACTGCACCAGAAAATAGCACTTAATTCAAAAGTATTTCAAGATTATTCTAATTACCATCAAATGGTTCTTTCATAATCTTGAACAAATTTAAAAGGAAACAATGAACTGACATAATGCAAATGCAAATAATAATAAATGCAATAAAATTTTTGAAATAGAGTTACATATAAAAATGTTTTCAAATAAAAATAAGATGTGCTTACTTCATTAGCATACACATTTACTTCTACATAAGACTTTAAGGCACGTAAAGCATACAAATGCTTGGTAGTTCGTTTCATATCTTCCTGTTGGGCAGATAATTTAGATTTTCTTGTCTTTTTCTCCTTTTGAGATTTATTATCAGTTACATCTTTTTCTGAACTTTTACTTTTCTTTTTCTTTATTTGATATTTAACAGCATATATTCCTTCAGTAATGGAAGAATAATTAGTTTCATAATCATTATGTAATTCATTTTGTAAAAATTCTTTTTTATTACAGGAGTCACTAATTTGAATAGGATCTTTGAGTGATGTAGTTCTAAAAGAGTCATTCACATAATTTAATATATCTTTGTTACTAAGATCTTGTTTTCTAGCTTCCAGAACTGAAAAAGAAAAATATAATTAAACAAAATGTTAAAAAGGTAACATACATCCAAATCTACATCATAACTAATAGTTAAAAGTTAGATTATAAATAGAGCAAATTTTTTTGCTCTTTTCATTTGTCACAAGTATATGATGATAACAATAATAAACTATATAAATTGAAGATTGCACTTAAAATAAATGAGGGTAAAAAGAGAAAATTATTAAAAAAAAAATTATAAAAAAGAACTATACTAAAAAAAAGCTTCAACAAGTTTATTTTCTTTAAAAAGTAACATTTAAAGTATATCAGTAGTATTTTGCTCAAGCTTTTTAGAGAAATCTACTTAACTTTTGTGCATATTTCAACCTACTCCTCCTACCTTTTAACCTTTTCCCAAAAAAACACACACGTTCTTTTACAATTCTAAATCATTTAAGAGAAACTTTTTCAAATTAATTACACAAGTTTTAAACATAACAGTACATAATTGTTTAAAAAAAATTACATTTTCATTTGAATTTATAAAAAAATTACATTACTTCTTCCCATAATTTTACTTGAGTTATAATACATAAATTTATAAAGCATATACCTTACCGTTCAAAACAAGGTAAAAAATCTTCAGTGTGTAACTCAATTATTTAGATTAAATTCTATTGTATTTAGAAATGGAGAAATATTTTTAAAAATTTTTGTTACCTATGTGCCACAAAAGTTTTAACAAAAATTAAAAAGAGCTACAACAATTAAATCATCCCAAAAAATTGTATTAATTATGTAGATGAATGATCAATTGGACATTCTAAGATAATTATATGGAAATAACAGAATCAAACAAATTAAATTCTTTCTCAGTTAAAAAATGTGTAAAAACTGTGAAAGATTTACATTTGAAGACAAAATTAGGTATTGATTGTAAATTTACATAAGTTAATTCAACAAAATTTAATTTTAAGAAAAGTAATCCAAAACTTACTTTTAAAAACAATTTTAATATATATCCTTTAAAGGTTCTTACGTATTAGCCTCACCGCAGCAAAATTTGCACCACACAAATCACATCATGATGTTAAAAGAAATTTTCTTTCATGTTTTATTTTTAAAAAAAATCAATCTGATTTTGGAAAAAAATGGTACAATTCATGTGGCATAAATTTGGCTGCAGCAATGCTAATACACAAATATATCCATTTTAAATTGTAGTCTTATACACTTTGTTAATCCAAATGTAGTCATACATATTGCAATTCAATAAATCCTTTTAATAAACTTATTCATTTTAACAATTCTACATGAACAGTAAATACAAATCAATATTAAGAATATTATGATACTTCCATTTTCCTCTTCTAAGCACAAACTGGAGTTTTACTTATTTTTTAAAAAATTTCAATATTAATATTCAAATTAAAAGGTAATACTTTTTTTGTTGTGAAGTTTCTATGACTGTTGTAATGAATTAAAGTATTATGAGTCAAAATAAAGTGAATGACTTTCAAAATTATTTAAAACTCATAGTACTAGCATTTATATTTAAAACGCACTACTTTGATCTTAAAATGCTATGCATCAAGATGATGCTGACATTCACCAAGTTGAGCGATTACATTACAATATGGTTACTTTGTTTTTTAATGTTTGGTTGCCCTCATTATTATGTACAGGTTTATTTTTACAGCAGTAACCCTATCGATTCCAGATGATTTTAATTCGATCTTTAACAAATTTCACCATTTCCATACTTTAAATAGTCCAGATTGCAGCCTTCTTCTTCTGTTGTTTATTCAAACATGGATATTTGATTACCAGGTGAGTATCAGGATCTTTTTTAAAATAAGGTGAGGAATCTGCTTTCAATTTTTATGGATAAAAAAAATGCTAAATTTGTTCTTTTCATCTATTTAGTTTTTTAAGAGTTCTGATATTTATCTCTTAATGCTTTATTAGAATTTTGCTCATTTTGGCCATCATAAAATATGATAAGTGAACCAGCAAAATGAAAATTGTTTACAAATAAGAAAAGAAATTTGATGTTGTATATATGTTTTATTGCAAATCTTACGGTATATATTAGCATGGCCACAATAGTAAATCTATCAGGCATAACTCTCTTTTCACTGGAAGTAAAATGCAAATTTCTGCTGTACTTTTGATTAAGGATTTTTTTCATCATTCCTTGTTCAATAAAATTCAAACTTTTTTTTATTTTTTTTCTACATTTTTACCACATTCTATTTTTTTAATATTTTTACCCCCATTTCTAAGTTCCTCTTTCTATTTTTTTAAATCATGGTACTTGAATTTTTCTGATTTGTCCTTCAAAAAAAGTAATTTATTTTTCTTAATTTATCTCTTTTACTTCATCTTAAAATCAGTGCTAATTTGATATTAGAGGGCTATGTGCCAAGTTGTTGTTTGTTTGCCAAGATGGGCAATAACATTACAATATGGATACTTTGATATTTCTATCATTTGGTGATGTGGTTGAAATGGGGATGACATTTATTATAGTTCACTCTTGAAGGTTTCTCTATTCCCCGCGATAGCCCTATTAATTTCAGAAGATTTTAATTCGAATTCTTTAAAAATTTTACTATTTTCACTGCATTTATTCTTCACCTACTGCTCTATTCTGGTGATGTTCTTTCTTCTACAATAGATATTTACAATGTTATCGGTGAGTACCTGGATTGTTTTTCAAAGGAATATGAGGGATGCTCTTTTAATTTTTACAGACCAAAAGGTATTATGAATTCTCACTTTTGGTCCCCTTTATTTTCGAAAAGTAATAACTATTTTCACTTTTTTTTAAAGTAAGATTTTGCTGGCATTGACCATTATTATATGCGACAAATATACCAGTTAAATGAAGATTATTCTGAAAAAGTGCAAAATATTTAACGGCCAAGTCTTTTACTGCGGATCTTACTGTGCAAATTCGTGCTGCCAAATTAAAAAAACATCGGATTTAATTCATTTTTCTCAGGCAGTAAATTAAAAATTTCCCCCATTCTACTTCTAATTAATGAATTCTACAAATGTTCCTTGTCCACTCAGATTCATGAAGAACTCAATTTTTTCTCAGGCTGTTGCAGATTGGCGCAACTATGCATCTAATGTGTTAATTGATAATATTGTAGTTAACACAGAGAAACTTGGTGGGAAAGGGTAAAATTGTTGAAATTGACGAAAGCAAAATTGGGAAAAGGAAATATAATAGGCGTCATTTCATATAAGGACAATGGGTTTTTGGTGGAGTTGAATGCGAGATGGGACACTGTTTTCTGGTTGCAGTTCACAACAGGATGGCAAAAACACTTCTTGGCCTTATCAAATTATGGATCAAATTAGGAACAACTGTTATTTATGACTGTTGGAAATCTTTTAAAAGGTTGAGCAAAAGAGGCTATAATCACCTTACCCGTAACCATTTGCTCGAATTCGTTGATTCTAAGACTGGCGCTCATACCAATACCATTGAAGTTACCTGGTGTCACTTCAAAGCTTCCTTGCCTGAATACAATCAACTAGGAAGATTTGTTTTGCACTAAAAGAGGATCTTTATGTCAAATTTCTTGACCTTGTTCACAAAATTAATTGAGCTGATTGGAAAATTGCTTCAGGAGGGGCAGTCGAAGAATCAAACTCATAACCTTCCATAAGATTCTAACCTCAATCATTCTTAATTTTTCCACTCATTACTTAGCTCTTTTTTTGGGGGGGGGGGTTACCATTTCAGTTCCTTTTCCTTACATTTTTTTTAAACATTTATCTTTTTTAACTAATTCATTTCTAATATTTTACTTTTTCCACTTGCTCTATGGCATTTCAAAATTCCTCATATTCTTTTTCTTTAAAAATCCTGGTATTCCTCATTTCAGATATTGTTCTCCACATAAAAAAGTAAGTAAACTTTTTTTCAATATTGATTTTTTCGTTTTCCATCTATCTTCTTCCAAAACTATCACCGGAAATCATTTATTCTATGAAATTCCTTTTACTTCCGATTTTTACATATACACCTCCCCCACATCTTGGATTCCATTCCTTCCCAAATATCAAATTAGATCCTTAAAATCTTGAGCTTTTTTGACAGGAACATGATGCTCTTTTAATCCATGTCAAATCCTTAGCTCTAAGCAGCCATCTTTGACTGAAAACTGCTGGGTGCTTAAATTTTATTTGGCGTGATTTGATAACCTCACAAAAAAAGAAAAAACATTTGGCGCATGATGTACTGATAAAAAATTAGTTCCTTAAATCTAAGTAAAACATGCATTTCTTTAGTTTTCTCTCTGGTGTGATTTGGAAATCATATTTTCTTCACTTCCTATTACTTCAAAAACATGCGTTCCTTTGGTGCCTTTTGGCAAAATATTTTGCAGCCAAAAAATAAGGGACTTTAACTAGGACTTAACCAAATTGATGCATTCCCGCTTTAATTTAATTTCCAAAGTACATTTTACAATACTTACCTTTAAGTAACTCTTCATACGGTTTAAGTTTCAAGTCAATTTTACATTTCTTTTTAGATGTTGTGGACTGCTTGTAATATTGGAGTTCTTTTTGCTTTTGTACAGTAGAAAACTGCAACACGCTATTCTCGTCTAGGATTCAAAAATAAACATATAAATAATATATATATTTTTATTCAATCATTATTAATAAAACATTCACTTTAAGCTCAACGTTTTAAATTAACTTATAAATCTATAATTAAGGTAGTAATTTGACAATGGAGTGCTACAGAATTTTCTGCCAAATAGTAAATTTCAATCAAGTTGAGGAAAAGGGTAACAGGTTAAAGTATAGTATAGGGAGGGGCACTTGGCGCAGTCCTTTTTTTTGACGACTAAAAGCGGTCGCCAAGGTACTTTTTTCGGAATTATTTATTTTAGAATGAATTCGATATCTTACCATGACATTTAGATAAAAATCGCCAAATCGAGAGAAAAGTCGCTAAATCCGATGTGGCCCCCCTATACTACACTTGAGCTGTGGTAACATTATTACAGCCCGTCAAAAGCCTACGTATTTGGCGTGAATTCAAAACCGCCCAAATAAGTCCGTATATCGAACTTATGCCAAAACTTGATTCAATGATATCTAAAATCGCTAAATCCAAAGGGTTCCCCCTAATCTAAACTTTGGCCCAAATCAATTTTGAATTCCATAATTACTTGTTCATATAATGTGAACTTACTTCTTTCAATTCAGCATATTTAAATAAGTTAAAATGTAAATACAAAGGTAAAGTTTGAAATACTGAAACTTAGAATACATTTTTGTGCATATAAATATTTCTCCATATAATTCGTACATTTGATTTTTTTTTAAATCGTAAATACTTACATCTATTTGAGTATTTATTCAAAAATTTGATATCATAAAAATTGGAAATTCTTTTTAAATGCATTGATCTTATACTAAAAATTCGGCTCATTATAAATAAACTTATACATTAATTTTGATTAAAATAAATTAATTATTAAATTGATGAATATATTACAGCTATTTCTTTTAGGAAAAACATGATTCTTTTTAAAAAGTATAACCTAACACGTGCTAACACTTAATGTTTACAAACAAACGGTAGAGAATAAAAAATAAATAAATAAAAATAAATCTTTAAAGATGAGATGAGTGCTTTCTTAGCTTCTTTAAAAGATTGATGTACGAAAACCAAATAATGTCACTCAAACAAAGAATCTTTGCGTGCGAAATATTTTAATCATCAACGTATTTGAAATCTTCAATATTCTACAAAAAATCATTTAAAAACATCCGGCATTCCTATGCTCTTTGAATTGAATTATTTACTATATTTGAAATTTTCATTTAATTTACTGTTTACAAATTTATTTACATTATGGTGAGCTACTGATATTAAAACATATGTTCCAATACATATGTGTAACATACGTTCGTTCCCTAGGCATTTTATTGAATAAGTTTTCCTATATTTCCTATTGTATGAAGTATTATATAAAAATGGCAACAACGCTCATAACCTAAATGCTACCAACTGAAGTGAAGTTTACAATTAGCACCACATGCGCATGAAGAGTTGAAACATGGGTCGCAAAGGAGAATTTCACGAAAAACCCAAAAGAGGTCCAGGAAAAAAAGCTAAAAAGCAGCAACCTCCGGCATTTTCTGGCCGTTTTCAAGGTACTTGTAATTAAATCTATTGTATAATGAACATTATAAAGTTCTTCTTTTGATCCTTATAAGTTATGATTGTTTCTGTTACTTTTTTAAAAGTATTGTTTCAACCACTACAAAATCGATCATATTCTCTGTAAATGATTATTGTCGTAAAACAACATTTTATTTTAAGTCTTGGAAAATACATTTTTAGGTTGTTATTGCACTTTTTCTTACAATTCGCATTTTTGATGGGTTATTTACATTCAAAAAGTGAATCGCGTGCTTCTTTTGACCCGGAATTAGTGGCACAACAATTTCATGAGTTAGTGAATTTATATACCACATTGTGCTATTTTTTTTCCAAAGTGATTTCTTTTTTTTTTAATGAGGGATATAAACTTGATTTATTAAATTTCATGATTTTTCCTTAAATTATGTGATGTAGGAATAATTTAATTCATAGAGGAGACCTGTGTACCTAGGGCCACCCCATTTTATTTGAATAATATTTAGTTCTAAGTTTTATAACTCAGTTGGGGGTGAGTGATAACACCAATTCCTACTTTGGCATTCGTTCTGAAGTTTTGCAAAAGAAAGCTGTGGCAAGTTATAAATGAAAAACAGCTTTACATGCTCTAAAGTAAAATTGTGCCGTTCATTTCTTTTTATTGTTGTACAAAGATAAGTCAAATATTTTTCTTTGAATTCTAGTACATAATTTTGTTTGGAACTTTAAGTACTTAATTAGATTTTAAATAAATCCCCTCTCCATCTGGGTTTTTCAGCAGAAGACATTTTGTATGAAATTACCTAACCTTGTACCTAGGGCCACATAGTTGCCTTGTACCTAGGGCCATGGTCCTAGGTACAATTGCAATTAATATTCTTTGTTATTATTTTATTAAAAAAAGTTTGTATAATACAAGGAGGAAAGTGGCCTTAATTATCTGAACCATTTTGATTTAGTCAAGTTTTTTTATTATAATTGGATGTTATTTAAATGAGAGGAGTGTATATTTTTGGGAACTTTCAATATGCTTGATTTATAAAAAAATATGTTTGCTACCATTATTGTTATTATTCAGGATTATTATTTTGTTTTCACAAACATAAGAATTCATTTAATAGAAAAAATTCTTCATAATTATAAAAACAGAAGCATAATTCTAAATAATTTCTAATAAGCATAATTCTCGAAGTAAATCTAACAGAGATGGCCGTAAACCAGGGATAGGTAGAATCTTGACTGACACTCCAGAAAATGAAGGAATCAAAAATATCATGCTATAAAAAAACCCCCCCCCCCCCCCAAAAAAAAAGAAAACGTGCAAAAACCTGAGTTTGAAATTAACGCAACTTCATCCAAAAAATTATAAGATTGAAGATTCTCATTCCACTGATATGCAAATTCTAACAGTAGCCGATGTAAGAAATACTATTGAAGGGGGGGGGGGTGATTTTTGTTAAACAAAAATACTAGGCAAAAAAACAATATTTTTATGTGGCAGAAATAATATATGTTAAAGAACGCTATAGTGTTAAATTTCTGAAGAATATTGCTCGTTCAAATAAGTTTCTTTATGAAAAAGAAGAAACTTATAAAATTGACAACAGAAATATTGTGTTCAAATTGCCCAAACCACAATCTGTTGGTGCTTAAGAGCGACAATGTATGCAGCTCATTTTTGTAACCAGTTTTTTAAATTATAATGTTTAATGAAAATATGTGTAATTCATTAATAATTTGGCACATTGCAAATTAAATAGTTGCATGATAAATTAATATGTTTGCTAATATTGATTCTTTTATTAAGTTCATGTGTGTATGTTTGTTTTCTTTTGATTGCAGAGCAAAACCTAAGTTCCAGGGTAAGGGCCTAGGTACAGCAGCTGCTGGCCCTAGGTACACAGGTCTCCCCTTTCTTGTACAACTTTTTTGTTTTATGTAACTTGTGAAGGATTCTAAAAGATATGTTTATTTGAAAATATGTTTCATTAATGTGTGAATTCACTGTGATGGCTAAAAAGAAGTGTAGAGAAACCCTTAAATGATTTTGTGGCATTCTCAATCCACCAAATTGTCATTATTGTATAGCTAGTCGGCCAAAATTAGCAATGTAGCAAATCTTATCACATTTTTAATAATATAAAATACAAATTGTTTTTTTTTCCTAAGAAAAAGAACAAATTTCAACATTACAATATTAAACATTGATGAATGGAATCTATGCAGCAACATGATGAAATTCCAATTTGGTTGAAAACCAATTTTTGAAATAACATTTCTGCTAAGCTTGTTGTGTTTCTTCTTTAAATACATGACATTCGCTTTGGGTCTTTGCTATTGCTCATACCTACATTTCAGATTTCTTGTGTTCTTTTCTTCATTTTTGTTTGGCATTCTAACCATGATTGAAAATGAGATTTCACCAATCATGCTGAAAACACCACGAAAGCAAGCAAATTCAATCTGAAACCCGATGAAACATTGTTTATTTTTGACTTATAGAAGAAAACACTGAAAAATCTATTAATCAAATCCCTGAAAAGGTTTCTCAATTAACTGGTATTTCTCGGTTTTTCATTTGAAAAAGCAAAAGATTGGCTGTTCTTATTCAAAAATGAACAAGGATAATGGGATAATGAAATGACATGAACAATATTGGATATATGTGTGGAAACATTTGATTTATAAGATTTGCTAATAAAAAAATTCATTTGTCTAAAAACGGAAACTTTTAATAGAACTTTCTTATAATAAATATAAGACTAAATTTCAAAATAAAGAATAATTTTATTAAGTAATTTTAAATCTCTTGTTTATATTAATTGAAGTTATGCTTATTTTATATTGAATACATCTGTATTCAATTTTTCATGTAATAACAATAACATAGTTTTTATGTCTATTATGTAAGTAATTTTTTAAAAATATACATCAATATATTTTTTTCAGTAATCTAAGTTTTATGAAAGACATGAAATTTTGATATTGATAAAATTTTCAAATTAATTCCAAAATTCTATTTATGCCTCATTGCATTAAAAAAAAACATACAAAAACTATTTACTTGTATTATAAATAATTTATATTATTAACTAATTTAAAATAATACTAATGAGAGAAGAAAATGTGACTTAAGATTTTTAGAAACATGTTTTATTTGTTTTATTAACCAGTGTAATAAATTAGATACATTATTGTACTTCCAATGAAACTGATAAATTTTTTGTGCAAATTTTTCTTAATCAAATTTGATTAAGAAGATCACCCTCTTTTACCAGTGTAACCTGTGTTTCAGTAATGGCTGTGAGTTAAACCATATATCTTGATAAGTTAGATCACACATCTTGTGACCATAACTTAAACACATCAGAATTTAATATGCATAGAATCCAAAATTAGAATGCTTTTGTAGCGTATATTTCTATATTTTAGTCAGTTTCTTGTATTCTTGTGATATTGTCTGTCACACAGTTTACTTCAAATTTGAAAACTCTGTATGCTGTTAATGGGGGTTATTAAAAAACTTTTCTCATAAATGAAAAACCATAGTATATAAAATATTTCTGGTCTTAATTTAATATCAGCATGCTACATGCCAAATTGTTTTGCGTTTTCAACTAGTTGGACAATAAAGTTACATTATGGGGACCTTGATTTGTATTGTTTGGTTCTGTGTTTGCCATAGTGCTTGTGTTTGTGTGTGTGTGCGTGTATACATGTTCATTATTTTTATTTTGCTAGCCCTATTAATTTCAAGCAATTAATTGGATTTTTTAAACAAAAATTAGCTATTTTTATATTGGACATTGTTATTGCAGTATTGTATTCTTTTTATTTATTTTTTTCGCATCTTTTAATTGAATAATGGATAGCTTAGAAAGTGACAAGTACCAGGATAACTTTTTAAAAAGTACGAGTACGAGGGTTCCGAGTTAAATTATTATGAAATAATAGGTTTACTATAAATTTTCACTTTGGATCAGTTTTATTTTCCAAGGATTTGAATTTCTTCTTTTCAACTTTGTTAGGATTTCACTGATTTCAGCCATTATTAGAGATGTAACAATTGTTTCATCTTTGTAGATTTTATTGTATCTCTGAATTGGTCTGCCCATTATAGATTGACGGCAGTCATGCCTAAGTCAGGCATTGGATTAAAAACAAAAGGTTTCATAAAAGAGTATTAATCAATCAAATTATTTGTTGTGGGTCTTATGGTAGGCATGGTTAAAGTGTAGTATAGGGGGGGCCACTTGGCGCAGTCCTGTTTTTGGCGACTAAAGGCGGTCACCAAGGTATTTTTTTTTTCGGAATTATTTATTTTAGAATGAATTCCTATATCTCACCATGACATTCAGATAAAAATCGCCAAATACAAAGTGCCTCCCCCCCCCCCTATACTAGAACCGGCAGGCATTTCCACTGCCTTAATAAATCTGTCATGTAGAATTCTTTCCGTCCCTTAATAACTCTTTCAGTCTCAAATTGTTTTTGTTTTTTTAAATTTTACTACATTACTTGTTTTTTCACTTTTTTTCCTTTTTAACATTTACAAATTCCTCATTTTTTTTTTTTCTATCCTGGTATTTATACTTTTCAGTGCCATTTTGCATGGAAATTTTTAAGTACAATTCTTGTTATTTAACTTTTTAAGCCTTTTTTAAAAAAAAAAAAATGGTTGTAATATTTCTACAGTCCTCGCATGCTTCATCATTTCAGTCATTTTTTTCTTTAATTCTGAATAGCTTGTTTTTTTTTTAAGTTTTAGGCAACAATTTTAGATTTAAAAAAAAATACTTTCCTAAAGCTTAAATTGCTGCAATCTATACTGAATATCAATAGGTATTATCATCTTCTCATTGTTCAATGGTGTAATTTCTAGTTAGTTTTTTTTCTTTTCTTTATTGTCTCAAAATGATTAAAATATTTACATTTGACTAAACCTATTAACTTATAACACCGTTATTCATTTTATTTTTAGTGAAAGATTCAGCAGCTACTTCCAGACGTTCCAAGAAAAGGTATAAAATTGTATATGTTTTACATTTTTAATCAATTTTTGACTGAAAACTTTTGATTACAATTTTGCTTTATTTTGTTAATTAATTAATGAGCTTTTATCTTTAGTATTTGTAATATTTCTTATTTGTTATGGTTATAATATAACCTGAATTTTTGATAAATTGAAGATAATTAAATTTTTGATTTTTAAAAATAAGGAAAAGTTAACCGTTTGAGTGCGGCGAAGTGCAACCCCACTTCTCTTGTTTTGTACTGAAAATGAAGAGATGCAAGATCGTGCTGCTGTTGGTTAGAATAATTTTTAAAATCCTCATATAAATTGCAGTTTTTATTAATTTCATTCAATTGTGGCTTGTAATAGTTAGAATTAAAATAAAATACAGTGGTAAGAGGAGAAATGTAGTAGAGCCGTGATTAGAGATTGCAATATCGAACCAAAAGTTCAATACCGGTATTTCTTGGAGCTTGATACCGGTTTTAATACCTGTAGTAGAAATTTTTGAAAAAGAAAGAAACACTGGGTGTTTCTTTGTTTTACTTAACAGTTTTATTAGAAAGAGTAAATATCACAAAAAATAATTTGTAACTTATAAATTATAACAATATATTAAGAATCACAAAAAAAGTAAAGGAACATCTTATTTAAATCACAAAAAAAGTGTGAATATCACTATTCAATCTGTGGTACTATTACAAATTTTTGAAATGTGATCTTAAAAAACATAATACATCAATTGTACTGTCATTAAGCCTGGAACGTATTTTTGTGCAAAAGTTACCAGCTGTAGATAGTGATTTTCTTAATTCATTAGAAGTGCAAAACACTCGAAATGGCAAACCATCTAATACTGTCATTTTACTTATAATTTCATACAAATTATCTTTTTTTGAAATAATCTAAAATTCCTGATGGCTTGGGCTTAGAGACTTGCTTAAATTTGTACCTATATTGAAATTAGGTTCTTTCCTCCTTAACAAATTTGTTTCGTGTTTTGTCTTTAAATGTGTATGGAGTCCACTTGTACTTCCTCCATTCACTTTAGTAACTCTAGAACATTTTTCGCACTGTGCCAATATATTCTTTTCATCATGCAAATAATGAAACCAAACCAAAGTATTATCGATTGATTTTTTTATGTTCTGAAAGTTATTCTTATTCATTATTATGGGTTACTATTTAGTAATATATATATAATGAATCTGAAAAATATTTTGAAACTTAAGTATGATATGCAAATAAAATGTGAATAACAAACTTACCAATTAAAAAAAATATCGAAATATTACACACTTTCTTCACAAATACAACCTTGGTTTCTCAGATACGAATACCAGACTATGAAACCTGTGAGAGTGCAGTCTTGCTTTGAGCTTTAATAGAATAGTTTTGGCCTTGGATGATTCACATATTTTATAACTTCTCTTGATTGTATGAAACAACTTTGTATTCACAGTTTAATTAATTTTGCTCGTTAGGGAGACATTGTAGTAACAGATGTTGTGACGGATGAAGAATGGCAGATGAGCTTGATATATTATTCCTCTTTCAACAAGAATATAGCTAGGAGTAGTGTGTTTAGTTCTATTTATCAGAGAGAAATAATTTATGTCTATATTTTTAAGTTCAGATTAGTAGTCTTTTATCCTGTTATATCTGGAAAAGAAAAATCAGATGATGGATTTAATGAGTTGCTTTAGAACTGTAGAACCAGCTAGGAAAAATAAAAATAAGAACAACAGAATGAGCGGAATATAGACATTTAATACCTTCACCTTTTGAAATGGATGTAAAATTATTTCTTGTATAATATTTTTAATCGTGGTGCAATAATTAAAACTATAACATAAAAACAAAAATGTATACTATTTGCTAAGTTGGCAATCCCTGAACATATAATGGAAATAATTTTTAAAAAATTGTAGTAAATACCGTAAAACTGGTATTTAAACTTGTGAATACCGGTATTGCAATCCCTAGTCGTGATATAAAGATAGATAGCATTTTGAATTTTAATTTTTTTTAAATCTTCATCAAATCTATAGGGACTAGAGATAATTTTTCCCTCTGACAAAATATTATATACATATATCTCAATGAAAGATGAACTCTCAAATAATGAAAGAAAGTTGTTTTTTACATTTTTGTCAAAATGGTACTAAAAGCTTATATAATATATTGGAAAAAAATTGTTTGGGTAAAAAATTAACAACACTGCAATTTACTTTGAACATTATTAATGCTATAGAGGAGAAATAATTAACAAGCAAAAATACCTCAGGAAGACCAGAAATAAGTAAAATCTTTTCTTTAGAAAAATTGCCTGGGCGAAACTTGTGACAGTGTGATGTATGCAGTAAAAAAAAATGGTAATGGAATCGAACCATCCAACCTAATTTGCACTCTAATTAAATTATTACCATTATTATTATTATTATTATTTTTTTTTAAAATAACTATGTGGTTCAAGTATGTATTTAGAAAAAAATGACTATTATGTCTTAAAATCTTATTCAGTTAAATAAATTTCATGGATGGATATGATCTTTTCTGTAAAGTATGTATTATATATTTAAAAATTAATCTAGGAGAAATTTATGTTAACTATAGATTCAGAAATATTTAAAATGACCTTGGTCATGGATATCACTAACATTGGCAGTGTTGGGATGGACACAGGAATGTTGAAATAAAAAGTTTATAGTGTATAAAATTCATCTATCAATTACACATTCCATTTTAAATGTTGTATTATGTAGTTGAAAATCATAGAAATAGAAATCTTAAAAAATGCAGCAAATTGATATTGAGCTGCTCTATTTGCAAGAATGCAAAAAATTGAATGAGTTGTAGAATAAGTTCTTCATACTTATTAATCATTTTATCATATTTAGGGAAAAGAAGCGACAACAGTTACTCGAAAGTAATGGAAAGCAGCTGAAAAGAGAACTTTCAACATCAGCTGGATCTTTGGGTATGATCATTAAATTCATTTTGTGTTACTGCTGAAATTTAAAATTTTGATGGGCAACTTTCATTTTAGTATGTTGATGACCACCTAATTCATTGCTAAATAACCTGTTTTTTGGTAATTAATTTTTTTTAATGATATCCTCTCTTAAATATGTAAAGGAAGTAAAAACATCCTGCACAATATAATTACACTGTAATAAACTGTTTTATATATTTGTAACTATATCAAAAATTGTTTTTTCAACCCATAAACAATTGGGGGGGGGGGTTGTCGTTGAAGAGAGGTTTTATCAAGTGACTTGTCCTTTTTTTGGGTTTTTCTTGTGAGCATTTTTTTTTTTTTTATATTTATGTGTTTTTATACAATATTTTTTAATCCTAGTTAGCAAATGTTGTCATACAAATTCCATTAAAAAATGTGCAACATCATTTTTTGTGTGTGTCTAAAATGAAGTTAGGAAGGTGTTATTTGGTGCATGGAGTGGATCCTAGGAGGGCACACTTCTTTGTGACAAAATTGCAGTTTTGGAAACTATGTTTTTCTTTTTTGAAGCTTGATGAATGGATATTTTTTCTTTTAAATGAAAGAGGTGAGAAAAAGAAATGAGATTTCTTTGTGAATGAGTGAACAATTGAAAATATTTCAGTATTGATGTCCGAAATATAAATAATTTGTGTTTGAGAGAAATAAAGACCGTTATTTCATCAGCTTAAAGCATTCATATCAGATTTCCCCCTCTCCACACACACACTGTTTTGTTTTAGTAGCGACAATTTTTCAGTTCTAGAAACCACATTTTCTTTGTAAAAACACAATGAATGGATTTTCTTCTGAATAAAAGCTGAGAAAGTAATGTTTTTTTTTTTTTTTTTATGAGTGAAGGATTGATAGAATCTTGGTATGGTTGTCCAAAGTTTTTAAAGAATTGGCATTTAATTTCTTACTTTTGATTTGGTGTTTCCCATGTTATCCATTTTAGAAACCGCGTTTTTTCGACGTTTTTCATCTCTTGACGTCATTTTGAAAAATGCGGTTTCTTCCTTGTCACCAAATTCAGAAGTGTGCTGTGCTTGGATTTTACCCATCTCAACATCCTATTATTTTTTAAACATATTTCCAACACTGTTTTACATTTGAAATTATCAGAATAAAGTTAAGCAAATAGCCTGGTAAAAGTTTTTTGTGGCCTGCCAAAATATTTAGAAAACCCCACCTGGAGCAAAGATTTCTTTCTCTTGTGCAACCAAAGATTGGTCTTGTATTTTCCCTCCAAATTGACTGTGTCAATAGATGTGCAGTGCGTGTCCTGCAAATCTCTCTGAAACTAGTTCTAACAGAAAACAATTTTAATGAGTTAATATTATTGAAAGAAAAATATCTTGGTATTTTTATATCTTTCTTAATTGGTCCTTCTTATGCCAATAAAAGTTCCACTTGTCAAAATTATGTAATTCTTATTTATTAAAAATAAACTGAAGCCATTTTATTGTCTTGTATATTCTTCTAATTCCAAATGTTGGGTTCTGTCTTTAAATGTTAATAATTTTGCAGGCTATTCAAAATTATTAGATTGATACATAATATTGGAAATTATTTTTTACATTTAATTTTTTAAATTCAAATCTATGAAGTTTTTTTTTTGCTTATTATTAGTCTTGATATTTTTCATTGGTCATTAAGTTTTTACATACACAATATGTCGAATTTTTATAAGAGAATCATAATTTTTATTAAAAATAACACTTGTTACTGCTGCCGTGACATGAAACAGTAATGGTTCCAGCAAGCAAAGACTGGTAAAAGGATATGATTGCAGTCTGATATATTGTGTGATTTTTATATTATAAAAGAAATGCATGTATATTTATAAATTATAAAAGTTTTGTCTCATTAAAAGGAATGAAATATATCATTAAATGCAGCAAAATTGATATTATTTTGTTTGGAACTTATTACTGATGAATTAGATTCCAAATACATGAAACAATTATTTTAATTTAACACATAATTATACTTACCTTTAAGAGGACATGGTATGATTTGTGAAAATCTTTGATTAAATGGACTTCACAAATTGTTTGGTTGCCCCTAATGTATATTCATTTTGTAAAATAATTTTTGTGTTTTAAATACCCCCAAGAGCTAATCACTTAATTTTGGAAAGGAAAATTTAGAAATTCTATGATGTGATTTTAAAATGCTACTCCTTCTACAGTATATTTGATGAACACATATGGAATTTGATTTACAATTACACCAAACTATGTATGTAAGAAAAATTTATATGAGTTTTGGGATAACATTATTGATATTAATAAAAAAACCATTTTTTATGAATACTTGCTGAAAATTGTTTAAAAAAGTTTTTTTTTTTTGTTTGAAAAATGCATATTAACTTTTGTTACATGTATTAAAAGCAATAAAAAAAAATCATATAAAAAAAACCAAATTTTAAAATTTTTTTTTGTGATATTGTAGATGAATACATAAAAAAATCATTGAATTGTACTATGTCTTAAGTGCTGTTGAATAGTCATTTTTGACAAAATGGCAGAAAAACTTAAACAATGCTACTATATTAATCTATATAAAATTTAGTGATTCCTGGGAACCAGAAATAATACCAGATTTCAGTCCAAAGAAAACATTTTATAAAATGCTAGGACTCACCTGTTTACTATCTCAAAAGAGGTGTACCATGGTTGCTTTTAGCAGAATAGTTAAAAGTGTATGGAAGCCCAAGAGCACTTTAAAAAGATTTTTGTTAATAAAAAGTTGTTTGTCAAATTTTTTCTTTTGACAAAATTGTACCATTTTATAAACCACAGTCGAGTCCCACTAATCCGAAAATCTGCCTATTCTGTACAAGACTAAAGGAAAAAATAATTTTTATAAAATTTCTGAACTGGGAAAAGTAAAGGTAACAAGTTTTTTCAATTTTGCTGTCATAACTAAAAAACCAAATTACAACCTTACTTATAATTGAAACAAGTTTAAATTTACACTCATATGTAAACTCCATGTTCTGTGCTGCATTTACACAAAATGTAAAAAGCAAACCATTGTCTAAGAGATAAATTCGGTGATCTTCTGATGCAGTGAACTAAAACAGCTTGAAGAAGTAATGTTTCACCAACACCGCATAAATATAACATCTGTTGGGTTGGATCTGTGTTTTGCTCAACTTAGCGCAAATCAAGATCAGGGGCACTGCACTGCCTGCGGCAGTGTGTGGAACAACATCAGTTGGTGCATCTCCTCCTGTTGTCTGTGTCCATTTTTTCATAAGAAGACACTGTCATCTTGCTACTTTTTTCTATTGTTTTTTCACTTGTGGTAGTTCAAAATTGCTCAATTTTACCTCTGTTCTTTTTCCAAGCGGAAATTATTGCTTTCCCATCACCAAATTCATTTGATAATGAGTGGTACTTTCACCTTTGTCAAGTATTTTCAACACTTCTAGATTTTCTTTCAATGTACATGAGTTATGTTTACATTTGCTTGCCATGATGATTAACAGCAGAAACAAGTGCAGAATACAAAGGAACCACAATACACACCATTCACAAGGACTCGCAAAACATGTGTGCAAGTGCGTGCACACGAACAATAACATTACACAAAACACATCACTCAGCAGTAGCAGGTGGCACACTGACTCATAGTTTGAGAACAGAAATCAAATCGAGGAATGCGTAGGTCTAGGTGGAGGGGGATCTATGTCATTGCCCTTCTGCTACTACTCGCATACCACCTGTCTTATTAATTTTACCTCCTATTATAGTCAAACTACATTGCAGTTTAAATTGCAACGTACTAGAATACATAATATCTTTAATTCTTGACACCTCAGAAGCTTAATACGCCTCATTAAGTCATTGTATGATGATTGTAAACAAGGTTCAGTGCCTGTGAGGAAAGCTGTCCATGTTTAAAAACGAATTGAAGTGAATGGACTGTTCACGAGCCTGCGAGCTCTTGTTCCATTGATTTAAAAGTAAGTTTGTAACTGATTGTATCATATGAGCATTGTGAATGTAGCTGTGTGTTTTTATGAGTGTGAATTGATTTTAAAATATTGTTACGTAGATCCGGGTTCGATGATTTTATGCAAAACAATCACATAAAACAAAATCAATAATTATATACAGAAATGAAAACAAAATTAAATTTTTGTAAGTTAACAGATAATGTCCTACTGGAGACTTAAACAGAATTCTGTATAAAGTGAAAATAAACGGCATAAAATGAAAACAAGGACATTAATAGGGTATTTGATCCCCCTCATCTGTATGCAAAGCTTACACCTTCTGACCATGCTTTCAATTAGGTGGTCAACCACCGCAGAATTAAGCAATTGCCATTCTTCTTGTAGAGCAGTTTCCAGCTCAATAAGAGTGGCTGGAGGTGGGAAACGGGAAGATACAGAACGACTGAGAGCTTCCCAAAGATTTTCAATGGGATTAAGGTCGGGCAAATATGCTAGCCACGCCATACACGTAATTGCTTCACTCTCCAGGTAGTCATCGACAATGTCAGCTCTATGGGGACGTGTGTTATCGTTCATTAAAACAAAAGTAGGACCAACTGCTGCAGTGTACAATCTCACAATGGGTTCTAGGACTTCATCTTGATACCGGACAGCCGTCACAGAGCCCCATTTAAAGATGTGCAGGTCAGTGCGACATCCTAATGAAATCCCTGCCCACACCATAATGCTTTCGCCATGGAATGCGTGATGTTTTGGGGCTGATTGCGTGTTCCTTGTTTACGCCATATCCTTATACGCTTGTCATCTGGCTCCAGAGCAAATCTTGACTCATCAGTAAACATGACATTTCCCCTATCAGACACAATCAAATTGCCATGTTCCCTTCACCACTTTCATCGTGCCCCTCTTGATTGGACGGATAGAGGAACACAAACTCGAGGTACCCGGGCATACAGTCCATTCATATGTAATCTTCGGCGTACAGTAGCTGCAGATATAGCTTTACCAATGGACGCTGTAACCATAGATGTCACACATGTGGAGGTCGCTCTGCGACTCTGCTTGGCTACAATAGCAATATATCGATCTTCCGCGGGGATTGTAACCCTTGGGCGACCGCCTACAGGTCTTCGGACTACTGTCTGTGTGGTTTGGAATTGTTTTCATTAACGTGAAATTACAGAATGATGAACGTCGAAGAAAAGATCAACATCTGTGATCAACTGTCCTGCTTCAATGTGCCCCGCAGCACGCCAGCGCTCAGAATCTTTCATTCATTTTCTGGAAGTCATAGCAACACGAATGTCTTGAAAACAAATAGTACTAAACTTTTAAACACCTTCTATCAGCACTTACAATCAACTTCTGTAACCCTTCATAAAGCTGGCTTCTGATATGACTACCCTTTTTGTATATTTCTTGACATGAAAGCACGATTGGTTGTTACCTAACATATTTGCATACTTCTATCTACCTCTGCAGCGAATTGCATCCTCTTCAATTCTGATTAGCTTCCGAAAATTAGCATTTTCCTCTCTGTGCTTAACTTTTTTAAGTGAGTGTATTTATAGTATAAAATGTTAAACTGTTTGTTCCTAGACTGTTTTATTGATTTTATTAATGCAAATTCATTTTATATTTTAAACATTTTCAATTAAAGTACCTAAATGGTTATGAGAACTTAATTCTTTCATGTTTGAATTCATTGTTATTAAATAACCTTGTTAAAATATTAATATACCTAGATGGTATTAATTTAAATGTGCTTGTATGTCTAAAAAATCTGGTGTATGCTGTCTTTTGAAATTTCTCTATTGTAATTTATTTATTTATTTAATATAGATGTATATAAAATTGTAAAGATTTCACAATAATTAACCTCCAGTATATCGATTATCGTCACTCATGAATAAATGAAATAAAAATCAGCATCATTTGGTATTTTTATTATTTCATTTCATATAGATTTTAAAGCTTATTTTTTATATTTACTGGTACATAAATTTATTTCTTTATGCAGATGAGGAAGTTATTTCTAATGAAGAACCTATTTCAAAAAAGGTTAAATTCGAAGATGATTTATTTGACGATAGCGATGATCAGAACCTTGAAGAAAGTTATACTAAGAAATCAAAACTGTTTTCAGATGATAATAAAAAATGGCTAAAACCAAAAGGCAAGCAAGAACTCTTTCAAGATTCTGATGAGGAGGATGAACAGGTTCTTATACTTAGTAATTTTTAAAAATTATTTTATTACCATTGATTGCAAGTAATTTATTTTCTTCGTATGTTATTGACATTTGTGGATATTTTAGGGATTAAATGGGTTAGATGATGATGTCTTAGGAGATGATTTTAATGCTGAAGGATCTGATTCTGAGGAGGAGGAGGATGAAGAAAGTGAAGTATGTTAAAACTGAAATATATTTTTTTAAAAATCTTATTTATAATATTTAAATACAATGAGTCTTTTCTTTCCTGATTTAAATTTAAAAAAAGAAATATTCTGCTAACATAGTAATGCTACAAATAATTAAAGTTAAAATGTACTTTTCAAAAAACTATTTTGAATGTTTTATTTTATACATGCAAATATATAAATATTTAATGGCAGTGTTTTCTTTTTTAAAATTATTTTTGAGTATTTAGTATCTTATATAGAATAATAAGACATTGATTTTGCCCCTCCCTCTTCATATTGAAGTTCTAATCATCAATGAAATCTAACATTCTTCCATTATTTGCATATTGAAGCTCTAATCATAGCATTTTACAGATTTTTACTTTGACAATATTCCTTTATAAGTAGCTAACAATAATGTTTATATATATAAATTGTATGTTGAACTTATTTTGTATTAATAATTTTCTTGTATTTTAACACCTTTCCCTATTCTTTAATTAATTTTTCTGTGTAGTCTTTAGTGCTCCTTGTCTCTTTTCTGTATTAATTTACAAACTAGTATAAAATGCTATTTTTTTCTTCGGCAAGCTTCTTATACATGAATTATAAGCATATTAATTGTACATTTGAATTAATAAAGGTATCTAACCATACATTATTGATTAAAAATTCCAATAACATAGCATGATATATGACAATGATTGTGTATCTCAAAATCATACTGCTTAGAGCATAATCATACTAAAATAAGAGTATCAATTAAGTAATTTTTGAAAATTATGATAATCAGTTTTGAAAATAATTAGTGATTTATGTTATCATATAAATTTCATGAACAATTTCTGTGTGAGTTGGTTTTTGAAACATATTACCACATAGCATTTTTAATTTGTACAAGAAAGACATTGCTCTGTACATTTTTATTTTTCCTGTATATTCCATTTTATTGCAGTATTTTTCAAATGTTAAAAATGTGTGAAACATGTATATTTCATTTTTTTTAGATGTTACCTATTGAAAAAGCTGCTAAGAAGCTTGCTAAGAAAGAAGCAGAATCTAAGTAAGGGATAGGTTTCATAATATTAATTTTATTAGTGTGCTTTTGTTGTTAAATGTTTTGATCCAACACATATATAAGCACTTGTATTAGTGCATTTAAAGTTTTTTGAATTTGCCTTTTATCTTAGATTTTTTTTCCACATTATTCTTTATAATAATTAATTTTGTTTCGTAAAGACCTGGGAATATTCCTTTTCTTTTAAGTTATATTCCTTTCATTGGGATATATTATTACCAAATATCCTTTGTATGATTTTCAAAAGTTATTTGATAAGTGGAATATTCACTGAAAAAGAATAAAAATGTAAAACTTGTATTAATTATGTATTTGGTGTGTAAAAATATTAGAAGTATACAAAATGTCTGATGCTTTTAATACTGGCTTTTGGGATGAATAGGATACAGTTTGTAATAAGGTATTGTGTAATTAATCAAATGTTTTACTTAATGCTGGGTTCACTTACTGGGATATGTTACTTATGCTTATAGCAATTTAACAATTTTGATGAAATAATAAGTTCAAAAAATTAATTATTGTATGCTTATAATTAAAAGTAATTTCCACTCATCAATAACTAGTCTGCTTTCATTAATCTTTTTAAATATATCTAAAAAGAAATTAGTTTTTTTTAACACATATTAATATAGATTTTATTAATTGAATTATTTTGCTTCTTCATAACTCTAGTTTTATGCAAATTATAAAAATTTGAGTTATGATTTCAACCAATCAGTTCAAAGGAAATGTTAATAATGTTATCCCTGTGATATTTTTTTATTTAATTTATCATTGTTAGGAACAGGGTTCAAGTGTAGTATAGGAGGGCCACTTGGTGAAGTCCTTTTTTTTTTGGCGACTAAAAGAGGTCGCAAAGGTACTTTTTACGGAATTATTTATTATAGAATGAATTCGATATCTCACCATGACATTTAGATAAAAATCGCTAAATCTGATGTGCCCCCCTCCTATACTACACTTGAGCCATGAACTGTATGTGAAAATATTGCTTTTGTTTAAAAAAAAATTATATTTATATCATTGTATTCAGATAATTGAGATTGTGAAAGAAATCTTGGAGTAAATTTATTGTTTGGAGTTTATTGCTATGTTCAAACCTTTTATTTTAATATTTTTTAAATTTCATTATATTATCATTATTTTGCAATTAAAGCTTTGTTGTTATTTCTGAAAGAAAAGTTATGAGAGAAATTGATATTTGCTTAGAAAAAATATGCATTGTACTAAAGATATTTTTCCCTCTTAGAAAATTAGGTGATGCTGAACTGTTGTCAAATATTGCTCAAACTGAAGTTTTTACTCTTCCAAGCGGGCAGGAAATCGAAAAGGAAAATATCCTTTTTTTTATGTCTTAAAATATTTTGATGAAATATAAAAAGGAATCTACTTACTTTATTATCTGAAGTTAATTTTTTAAAATTGAGATTAATTGTTATTTAGAGCTTTCTTTTTTTAATTACAATTTGAGAAGTTATGTTTTTGAACTATTGCTATTAAATATGTGAAAGAAATTAAAAGTTAACATTTGTTTTATGCCAATAGTTAGGATCAACCAAATAAAATCTAATTCTTTTGTCAAATATATCATTTTTATATTGTTGTCTAGCTAATATTGCATTAATTTTATTTTCATGTTGTGTACAAGTAAAAAACCATTCTTATGATTTTAGGTAAACAGTTATACATATTTGCTTTTGCCATATTTAAGATTTTTTTTGTTCAAAATAATAACACCGAATTTCTCGTAAAAATGTATTACAAAAATTCTTATTCAGCTTTTGTTATATTCAGGATTTTATTTGATGTTTAATGACTGTGCAATAATCATTTTGTTGATTGTTATTGAACTATTTTTGTGCTAATAAATATTTGAATAATATCCTCAAAAAAGGTAAATGTTATACATGACATTGCTTTGGATTTCTACTAGGATTAAACACAATCTTCATGGAACTTTCATTCAACTCAGATTGAAAATTTTCATGTTTTTTATCTAGCATTTTAAAATTGTTATCATTTGACGGATATATTAATTGAAAAGTTTACTTTCTTTTGTATTTTTTGTATCCCCAAAGTTAGAATATTGTTATAATCTGATCATTAGTACTCCATGATAACCTTAAGCATGAATTAAAAAAAAAAAATAACAGTAAGTGGTATTCTGTTTTGGACAGCATTTCACTTTTTGTATTTTGATAAATTTTTACTTCCTTTTGCCTTCAAAGCTTAACTTAAATTCTTCAAAATGGGAGGAGGAAAAGTTAGTTTACAATAATATTCAAGTACTAGATTCTTTCTACATACATAGTCTTTTAAATTCCTACTATTAGTTCACTCTCTCCCTATATATATATATGTATATATCTTCAATTTTTCAATCAGTAATAAGATACTTTCTATTCATCCATTCAAGTTCAAATACATTTTTTTAAACTTGTAGTGGATGACACCTGTTAATATAGTTTTTTCAAATTAAATTAAAAAATGAATAAATAGTA
This sequence comes from Trichonephila inaurata madagascariensis, assembly GCA_019973955.1. Taxonomy (NCBI): domain Eukaryota; kingdom Metazoa; phylum Arthropoda; class Arachnida; order Araneae; family Nephilidae; genus Trichonephila; species Trichonephila inaurata. The sequence goes on from BMAV01018204.1 coordinate 254,549, forward strand.
ACAAACAAATAATAGTCCAACACCATATATAAAAAGGAAAATCACTTGTGTCCCTGTTGAATCGTCGAGAATTCAATGGAGAGCAAGAGGACTGTAATGTTGATTTTGTTCTATCTTATAAATGAAGAGCCCTTGGTATATGAATAAGTTTATTGATGACTAAACATAACTTCTCAGCACTACATTCACACACACAAACATTTAAAGACTATTTACAGGGTTTAAGAAGAAATATCACTTTAAAGCGCTCTGCCCAAAGCATCATGCCTTTCATGTTAATTCAGTCAGTTGCATCAGCGTTCTCTCCTCATAATTAAGTGGCGCGCATTATATATGTTTATTCTGTCAACCCTCAAGTCGCCAATTACGTTCGAAGGCGCCAACACCTGTAACACAATGGATAGTGCTTTGGACTTCTAATCCAAAGGTCATGGGTTAGATTCCCACCTAGGATGGCCTAATTTCTGAGAATGTGACTTCTTTTTTACTATACTATTTTATTAGAATAATTAAATTTAATTAATGAATAAACAGTAACAAAAAAAAATAGTCCCAACACCATGTACAGAAATTAAAATTGCTTTCTTAATGTGATTATTGTGTCACTTAATATTGTGATTTTTGTCATATGTATATACATATTTATATTAATTGTAACCATTTAATAAAAAGTAACTAAAATAAGAATTTTCTTTGTTGACCTAAGTAGGAATAGACTTTAAAAAAAAAAATTAAATCAATTCCTTCTTAGGTCAACAAAGAAATTTTTTTTTATATATTTTTAAAATTATGCTTGAAAGCTGCTTTTCTGCATAGTTCTTTAAAATAATTATGTGATGTAATTGGAATTATTCAGTATATAACATATTTTCTTTAACCTTTATCAAGAATTGCTCCGCCTGATTTAGTTATTTTAAGTCAAAGAATAAAAGACATAGTATATGTCCTCGCAGATTTTAAATCAAGAAAAGAAAAAAATAGGTGAGAAACCTTATTGTGTGATATTATTTTTTGGTTAGCATATCAACAACTGAATTTTCTCAGTATTTTGTACCCTTAATTGGCATGTTCTCTATATTATGATTAATTATGAAATTTATGTATTTAATGTTTTAAGGCTTATAAGTGTTTCAGTTTACCTCTTTCTGTATATGTAGTGCTCAAGTTTGAAATATTAATATTGAAAAATATATTGATTCCACTTTCTAATCAAAATCTGAATTCCTTTTATTTATATATATTTGTTTTTCATATAATAAAATGTGACTTAATTTGTTTACAGGTCACGAGATGAATATACAGACCAGTTGAAGTCTGATTTGTGCTCATATTATAATTACAATAAGTTCATGATGGACAAATTATTTGAACTTTTTTCACCATCTGAGGTAACATTTATTATTATGAAAAATACTCGTAAAATAATTTTCTTTTGCCTAAAGTTATTTAAAAAACTTTTATTTGTTATTATTTTTAGTTGATTGAAGTGTTAGAGGCAAATGAAGTCCAACGTCCAGTAACTATTCGTACAAATACTTTAAAAACAAGGCGAGGTGATTTGGCCCAAGTAAGTATCAGATATTTAATCTTTATTTATAGAAAAAGTTGTGTTAAAGTTTTATTTTATGATTAAAATCTTTGATTCTGTTTTGTTAGATATGTAACTGAATTGGTAGGTTATATACAAAGAAAAAAAAATGTATATCTACATTATTAAAGTTTGAGAGTAAACAAACATAGCTATCTATGTGGAGCTTTTCTTTCTTGAATCGCTGAAGGTTCCAAAATATGGGAAATAATCCTTGGAATCCATTTCAATAATTTAAATTCTAAAATTAAAATAAGTAAAAAGATTGGCTTACCCCTACAATCCTTTTTTTTTTTTTTCTGAGACTGAAGGGGGCTGGGCGATTCCGACACTTCCATCATTCTTAAAACTTCCATCAGACAAAAAATAATTCCAAATTCAGACGGACCATTTATTTTTCCAAGACACAATATAAGTTACTTTACTAAATAACAATTGTCTTTTTGCATTTTTCCTAAAAGTTGATGTTGACATGTTTTTACTGACAGAATATCTCAGTTGCTCTACATTTTCTCATCATAATCAATCAAGCTTACATCCTGAAAGAATGCACACTCTGTTTGCTTTAGACCCAGTAATTTAAAAGAGACCCTCCTTTTTTCTTAAACAATTTTTTAAAAATTCTTGAGATTTGACTTTTTGCAGTTTTTGGAGAAAAATTGCATGAAACTTGTTTCTTGTAGGTCTAACCTTATCTGCATATTTCTTGATTATTATTATTTTTTAATTTTTATGAAAAATAACTGGTGTTTGTTATTAATTTTTGAATTTTTGAAGCTTTAACTTTTAAACTAAGCCCTCAAAAAACAATTTTAAACTTCATACATCAGCAAATTATGTATTCATTTTCTTTTGAAATGCCAGCAATGTTTCCCTCCCATTTTGGTCTAAAAATAAAACTGAGTAGAGTGAAAGGGGAATTTTTTTTTTCCCCTTTGGGAAAAGTAATATACTCAAAAAAGCAGCCTATGCAATGTCAGGCTATCCAGTTATCATTTATGTACGTACCAACTTTTAGATTTTACATACAAATTTATTTTTTATGCATTTGAGCAAAATTTCTGCCATTTTCCTACTATTTTCTCTTCTACAGTTCTTATTGAGCATTTTATATTCACAACCAGAAGGGAGGGGGGACGAATGAGAATCATAGATTTATCACTATAAAGTTTTTTAAAAGAAACATGAAGTTTGCCCTTCTCGTATATCATATTTCCTTAGTTATTGATTCTTGACTGATTTGTAGGGGCATTTTCATTAAGTGGATTTTTATTTTCTTCCACTGTAGCAACTTTGAACTCCTTTCATTTTGTGCTTTGTATGTTCATATTCTTAAATCTTCATTATTGCTAAATAGCTTGCTTTCATTTATTGTACTCTTTATCTTGTTGTAACAACAGAAAAATATGTTTTCAAGCGTATAAAGAAGGTTATATAATGGAAGTCGATTGTGTTACTGCATTCCAAAAGAAAAAAATATGTATTTTTTGACATAAGTTGTACTGGCATGTGCATTTATTGGTGGCTGATTTATTGCCCATTGTGAAAGCTTCAAAGCATGTTGCAAATAAAAAGTCCAAGTAACTATTGTTCAAATTTGGATTGTTTTTCAAGCGATGATGTTCAGCAAAATGTAATTAGGTCAGAAGTACAGTTTTATATCTTTTCTTGTACCTTTGACATACATAATGTACCTTTGACTGCAGCTGATCATCCATAGCCCTTTAGGGAAAATATCATCAAGTTTCATTTATGTCAGAGTGTTTTTTTCCTTCAAAAGTTACCCAAAGTTTGAAAATTTACTAACTAGAAGAAGAAAACCTCTGTAAGTTTCAAACATGTGGCCATGAGTCTGGCACATTTTTTATGCATTTATTTACATTGAAAACATGTAAATTCTGTGCTTGTGTTTCTGAAAATTAACAGGAAGACAGATTCATATATAGCTAATCAAATTACAAGTAATCAAGTTTGTGGAAAATTCAAACAGTATGGTTGTTTGGCATTTCTTTATAAATGAGAAACAAATTTGAAAGTGGAGCATCTTTAATTTGAGGAGATGCAAGGACAAAAAAAGGTAGCATATAGTCAGAGGGAAAACTTGTTGCATGTTGCCATTTATGCATTCAGACATCCCATTAATTGAATGTGAATATCTTAAACCGCTCAAGAACTCTGATTCTGATGCTGATTTAAGAATTTATGTGTCTCGCTCTCTCTCCTCCTTTTTTATGTAAATATTGCAATCTAAGCACCCAAAAAGTATTAAAATCGTTTCTCCTTATTTTATTTTTTTCCAAAATAAGCTCATTTGTATATAATTTGTTGACCCCTGTCATTTAGCTTTAAAAAAGCTTTTATATAGTATTTAAATAAATTATCTTTGCATTATTTTTTTTAAAATATCAATATATTTTGCACAGTTTTATAAATTTTGGAATAATAGTTTTAAATGTGTGCTGTGTAAACCAAGAATTCAAAAGATAAATTTTTCCCTCTGTTATTTAGGCTTTAATTAACCGAGGTGTTAATCTTGATCCTGTTGGAAAGTGGTCAAAAGTGGGTCTAGTTATTTATGATTCACAAGTTCCAGTAGGTATGTTCAATTCCCCTTATAATAAAGAGTACCTGTTATGTTTGTTATTTAAGGTGACTGCCTACCTTCAAACCCTTTTTTTTTTTTTATAAAAACAAATTTTTGAAACAAATTGAGTGTTTTTAGGAAGAAAAATAAAAAAAATATGTATATACATAAAAAATTTTAAATATTGTATTTTAGAAAAATTGGTTGTTTTCAAGGAAATTAACTAAAATGCATAACACTGTATAAAAGTTTTTAATACAATTATCATAATTTTCTTTATACACAACACATACATATTACGGTGTTCTTCAAAATAACCCAAAATCTAAGAGAAATATTAAAATATAAAAAAAATTACAGGTAATTATACATAATATGAAAATTTTGATATTTTTAAAGTTTTTTCTTTATAAAAACTACCCTAAATGAAAAAATATTTAACCTACAACAAAACGTATTGTCCACTTTATGAAAAATAGTATAATAAACATTCCCACAAAATTTCAAAGTGTTATCTGGTTTGGTTCTTAAGATGTCATGTATCTAGTAAAGGGTTTCTATTGAAAACATAATTTTTGGGAAAACGCATTTAAAGTTTTATCTTACCGCCCTTTTGCAGAGAGTGATGTTTTTTTAAAATCACTGTAACCTTATTTCTATTTCACGTAAAGGAAAAAGAAAAACTGTTTTAGAAAAAAAAAATGTTCAAACTTTAAGATTTTGAAATAAAAAAAAATACCTTATGTAGACGAAAAATATTTTCAAGGTAGGCAGTCACCTTAATGATTTCTAACATTTTTCCCCTATTGCATAAAAATGTAACATTATATTCATTCTTTTGAAAAATATATTTCACTCTAATAGGTGCAACACCTGAATATCTTGCTGGTCATTATATGCTTCAAGGAGCTGCATCTCTGTTGCCTGTGATGGCCTTGGCTCCAAAAGAGAATGAAAGAATCTTGGATCTGTGTGCTGCTCCTGGGGGCAAGACTACTCATATTGGTAAAGAATAGTATTAATTTGAAAAAACACTGATCGTATCACTTACTACTTCTGTTAGTTTATAAAAGTGATTCCCAAAGTGATCTATATAGACCCCCAGGGGTCTAATGATATGCAGGGGGTTCACGCCTGTGAAAACATGATTTGGGGGTTCATGAGGTATAAATGGGGGTCTATAATAATGGGTTCCATTAAACCAGTTCGTGACTTTTTGGGGACATGATACGATTTACACTAAAACTTTTCATTTAAGGATTTTCAAAAATTTTTTGGTTGCCTCCTATGTGCATATTCTATGTAAAACAGATTTTATGCTCAAATTTCCTAAAAAGCTAACCATTTAATTTTTTAAGGAAAAAATTAAATGATGTGAGTGATTAAATAAGTGATTTTAAAATGCTACTCCTCCTACAAAAATTTACATACACACATGAAATTTAATTTACAAGTACATCAAACCATGTATAACAAAAGTTATGGGTTTTGCAATAACATGACTGGTATTCGTACAATACTTCTTTTTACGAATGCTTATTGGAAATTTCTTAAAAAATGTATAAATTCTGAGTTTAATTATTTTTAAAAAAATAAGTATTGCTTTGATTCAAAAATGCATACCAACTTTTGTTACGTGTACTATTAACAATAGGTGAAAAAAAAATTCAAAGCATTAGGCTCAATAGAAAAAAAACGTTAGCATTTTAAATGAAGACAAACTAGTTATTTTATCTTTCTGAGATAAGTCCATTTAAAGTTTTGATTTGCCATAGGAATGTGAATAAAAACCAACATAAAAGCTGTAATAATTCTTTGTTTTTTAAGTTTAGAGCTTTCAAATTTTGTGAGGTTAAAGAAATATATATAAAGAATAATTTAGGCTAAAAAAGTTAGATTTGATTTTTTGACCGATTTTTGTCAATTGAATCATACTGTGTCCCCTTAATCTTTAAAAAAATCTGATCTAGTGAAAACGAGATTATACCAATTTAGCAGATTTATTTACTAAATTTAGTGAGGTTAATTTGTGGTTACTAGGTGACAGCATAAATTTTATTAAGACAAGGAACGTTTCTGCATTTCTTTACAGAATTAAATTAAAGAAGTATAATATTGAAGGGTCGTGAATTTTCTCAATTTTTCACAGACAATCTGTCAGGAAATTTTAACCTACGTTCAACATTTAAATGCCCTTTACTCAGACATTGAAACTAGGTTTGAGATTGCTTTTTTTTAACAGTAATACCATTGTAGACAATGAATTCATATAGTCATATTGAAAAAAAATGTCATATTACTATAGGAACTGATCAGAATAAACCCTAACGATCTTAAAATAAAGTTTAAAAATGAATGTCTGCAATTTTGGCTTTAAAAAGATGTGCCTGTTATTTGTTGCGAATTATGGAATATTGTGAGTAAGTGTTTGATTGCTTTTCCTAGTGAAAAGGAGTTTGCCAATTTCAAAAACAAACAAAAAAGGGGGAGGGAGGGGGCATGGACATTTACTAACAAAGGAGATTTAGGTTGATATTAAATAGATTAGATTGATATTAAATATTAAAGATTCCTTATTGAAGCAACAGTTTCATCTCTTTCATTAAAAACATTTGCTTGTTGTTCAGTTATTTTATGTATTAAATTAATTAATTTTAATTAAATCATTAACATGTGCTTCTTAAGTTTTAAATGCTATATTTCACTACAGTTAGAAATTTAATTCTTTTGATGTAAGTAATACCAGCTATCAAAAAGATATTTAAGTTGATAAATTTGCAAAAATTGAATATTAGGTAAGCAGGGGTCCACCCAAAACTGAAAAACATGGCAAGGGAAATCATGAGACAAAAAAGTTTGGGTACCTCTGGTTTATAGGAATGAAATTTAACACTAGGAATTGTATTATTGGACTAAATATAATGTATATAAAAGTTTTTTTTTCCCTCCTAATTCTTTTTAGGTGCATTAATGAAGAATACTGGTACATTATTTGCTAATGATGCTGTGAAAGATAGAGCCAAAGCTATAATTGGGAATTTACATCGAATGGGTGTAACTAACACAATTGTGTCTATGGAAGATGGTCGTCATTATCCTAAAGTAAAATGTCGATTTTTTTAAAAATTCATCTGACCAATGTATTTTTATTTTATTTACTTTTTTGTTAATTTTTTAAAGATTAAAGGTAGATTAAATTTTTATAATTTTTCTCCCTCTTGTGTATGGAACTTTTTTCTTATATTAAAAATCAATTTATTTTACATTCTTTATTGAATGTGGCTAAGAAGAAACATGCAGTTTTCTCTTTACATGCAAGATAGTCTTAAATGTTGTTGTCATGTATGACAAAGTGCATAGGTTGTAGTAGTAAAACATTAGGATATAGTCAAATGTTGCCAAAAGCGTAAATCATTGCCATGGCAACATTCATGGCACGATCCGAATATAGAATGTCTATGCTGCAGTCATTGTCTATTTTAAAAAGGGCACCAACAATGGAAGGACAGCTAAAAAGGCGTTTGGGATCCAGTTGTGTGCCTGAGCAGTTCCTGCATTCCACATATAATCTGGAACCATCGGGCAGAATCTTCATGCCCTTAAATTGCTTTGTCCTTAGTCTAGTTACTGCTGTCGTAATTTCTTGGCTATAATTTAATTTTGGCAGTGATAATTTTTTTCTTTGGGTTTGAGCAGAGCTTTTGGTTTGTGACTACGTTCGCATCAAGGACCATAGTAAATGAAGTTACAGGCTCAAGGGAATTTGTCATCTCGTTACCCTTCAATCTCAACATGGGCAGGGATCCACTGGAGGGTACATGATTTGCCCAATGTGCCAATGGAGATTAGAAGTGAATTGATTTCTTGGGTGAGCCCTATTTTTCCTTCCTTGATGGTCTCAAAAGCAGATCTACAATCCGAGAGCACAATGATGCCCTCGGAATTAGCGATATTTGTCCATGTAATTTAAATATCTAGGGCTGTCCTAATTGCTGTAAGTTCACACATGAAGTTGGAAGCAATTTGTCCTGCATAGACCTTGTGCTTTGAAGTTGTATATTATTCTTGGTACTTAAGAAAGACACCAGATCCACCCCTATTGCAAACCGTTGGTGTAGGCAGTTACTAAACGAGGCCTCATAAAGCCTATAATTGTGTCCATGCCCTTCCTTTTAATTGCGTCCTTAGGTTCCTTTTTCATACAAGGTTCAAGAAGGTCCAAAATTATTATTGACTCTGGAAAACAAGGTTCTTGAATGATGTCAAGGCTTGCGTGATTCAAGTTAATGTTGTTTCTTATATCTTTATCAAACTGAAGTGTTGAAGATCTCTTCAGCCTATTCTTAGCTGCCCAGGAGCGAAAAGTGATGTTAGTGATATGTTGTCCACCTCAGCTTCTGATTTTATTTGTAAATTTAATGGTGGCTAGTTTTTCGTTCTGCCTTTCATTGATGGTAAGCCACACTCATTTTCAGCTGTCACATTATTTGTCGAAGACACAGTTCCGATGATAATTTTGGTCGCCCTGTACTGAACAGTCAATTTTGTCTGTTGAGGTGGAAGCTGATAAGAGTCCAAATGGGGGCTGCATATTCGAGGATTGGTCTTATAAGTGCAATGTAAGGGCTTAGAAGTGTCTTTGGTTTGGAACCCCAAGTCGAACCGCAAAGTTTTCAGAGAATATTGAGCTTCTTTAAAGTCTTTTGCGATACATCCTCTATATGCTTGTAAACCTCAATTCCGCATCTAGCGTTAAATCGAGGTATTTGGGATCGGAGATTTTTTCAACAATTAAGTTATTTAACCTTAATTCGGGCAAAAAGGCTGCCTTGTTCCTCCTGTCAGTAGAAAACACAGTATTTTTTTTTTCTGGATTTATTATCCTTCTTATTAGCCAGTCTTCTATGTGAGATAGATTTTCGTTTAGTACATTTTCAGAGATTATGTCAGTATGTGAGTGCCAAATGGCAATGTCATCTGCATAGCAGGCTATTTTAGCTTCATTATAACAATGTGATAGACAGCATTCATATAAAGAACAAGGAGTGGGCTAGGGACCAATCCCTGCAGAGCGCCTTTTCAAAGACTGTGTCCTAGAGAACTTTGCATTAACACTCACTGAAAATCTTCTTTCTCTTAGGAAGTCGTTGATCCATAGTAGGATATTACCTGAGATATCTGAGGAATGCAAAATTTCAATGAGTTTTTGTCTCCAAACTCTGTCAATGGCCGCAGAAAGTTTAAGGAAAACGGCCATAATTTTCCTATGAGATTTTTCTTGAAATCCATCTATGATTGATTGTACCAGATAGAAAAGTTGGTCAACAGTGCTATGCTGGGCTCTATAAGCTGTTTGGTAAAAGTGTAATACTTTACGCTTGAAGAGCCAATTCATGATACGGAAATGAATTATTTTTTCCATTAGGTGCTTGCTAGGGATATGGGCAGGAAATTTTTGCAGCTTACTGCATCCTTGCCTGTTTTAAGAGCGGGGACATTGACAGACATTTTCTAGATAGTGGGTAGTTTGCCAATACTCCAGGATTGGTTGAAAATCTGAAGAAGAATACTTCTCTGGCAAGAACATCAAAGTGTTTGATCATTGAACCGAAGATGAGGTCGATACCGGGAGACTTTTCTTAGGGTCAAGGCTACTAATTGCGCTGTCAAGTTCTTCCAAAGTAATATCATTAGATAATCATCTTTTTGGTTGCAGGATTTACTTTGATTTAAAACCTGTCTGCCAATTTTTCTTTGTTTTCTATCTTCTCTGCTAAAACTCAGCCTGCTTGCCTGTTCATAATGTTGGGCCAGTAGGTTTGCAGTCTGCTTGTCAGTCTTAGATGTATATCCGCCAGAGGTAATAGCATTGGAGGTTGGTCCATTATTTTGTTGATTGCAGCAGTTGGGGAGGACGCTGATTACTCACCAGTGATGGTAATCTTTTCTCAGATTAAACCTGCCACAAAGATCAATCCATTTTTTCTGTTTACATGCAGTGATCTCATCCTCGACTTTGTAACTGATATCTGTAAGATTTCTTCTGTTTTCATAACTATTGTTCTTCTCCAACTCATGTCTGTCTACATCTCTTTCTCGTATTAGTTTATTTATGCTATGATCTCTCCAGTAGAGCACCTGATTGTTTTTTCTCCTTCCTCTTGGAATGGAGGCTTTGGCTGTTTTCTGTACACCAGAAATGAACTTCTGAATAGGGGTTTCCAAGTCTCTACTGGCTGTCATCTGTGTGCAGATCTATATTCAAATCAAGACTTGTTATGATTGGGAAATAATTACTAATGGCACACTTCAAAAACTCCCCATTTAGCTATATCAAGGCTCAAGAGATTCACTGCTGTGATGTCAAGTGCAGATGCTGTGCCATTGGTTTTGGAAATATAGGTATATTTTCCTGTATTTAATGTTGAAAGATTTAGATCGCAGAGTAGGTCTTCAATCCTTTCACCATTTTTTTTTCAAATGGGGGCATCCCCAGGAGCTACTTTTGGCATTAAAATCACTTAGAATTATTTTAAGACCTGAAGGAGAACAATTTGATTCTATGAGCTTCTGTTTCGCTATTTGTTTAGTAAGGTGCTGGATGGTGAAACCTTGCTGTACTTGATTGTTGGGGTTTTTATCAGAAATGCCAAACCTCCAGTGCTTTTCGTTCGGTTTTTCCGTAATTATGTATTTCCCTTGATCTTGAGATTCAAATTGGGATTAAGTTTAGTCTCCTGAAGACAAGCAACATTAACATTGTTGTCATGAAGGACAGTGGTCTGTAGACCGGTACCAGCCCTTGGATTAAATACTACTGGTCTGCACAAGAAACATTAAATTTTTTCCATTTTATTTACTGCGGCATATTTTTCTTGGGTTTGGGTTACTTTTTGTGAAAATCACTTTATATTCCTTGTTAAATCGCTTTTATATTCATTTTTGGTGTGGCTATAGTTTATTTTGAAGCAATGCAATTAAAACTAAATTATCAAAACTAAACAATTTAAAATATAAACAATCGACGTCCTCCCCCTCAGCGGGCTGCTGTAAAATTATCCAGCGTTGAGCGGTCTGCTGTGATAAGAAGTTTGAGGAACACTGATGAAGGAGACAGAATAGTTTGTCCATTTTCCTCTGCTTTCCATTAATGTTGAGCTGTAGAATATTCAGTGTCCTCGTAGCATATTTCTCGGAGTGTTCCCATACATCAAAACACAACACGTTGGCTACCCTGGACGCAGTAGCATTATTAATATCACAATATATTGCACACTTGTCATAATTGAGGGTTGCCAGAGCCCTGAGAGGTTGGACTTCTGCTAATTTTAGTTGCCTTTTACGACATGTCATCTTACGTTGGGACTATTCATAGTCTTAAATATATCCTAAAAACATATATTTATATAACTTTAATTGTATCATTTGACATACTCAATTTTTATTTGTTAGGTTTGACGATTGATTTTGAGCTATTATTTTCTTAAAGTTTTGTGCAGTGAATAAATTTATTCATTTGTTTGAATGTTGCATACTGTTTTGAGGTTTTTTAATCTTAAATTTTAAATTATTTTATATCTTAATTCTCTTAATAGTAATATTTGCATGAATAAAGAGGATTATTAAAGCAATTGTTAAGCTAGATTGATATATAATATTTTCATTATACAATAATGTTTATTTGGTAATAAATCTCAAATGTTTATTTAATAGTTAATAGGAGGTTTTGATAGAGTCTTATGTGATGCTCCTTGCTCTGGAACAGGTGTGGTTTCAAAAGATCCAAGTGTAAAAGCTTCTAAAGTAAGTACAGTTTTATTTTAGTGTTTTACCATCATGTTGAGTCTTTTTTTAATTGGAGGTATTACTTTTTTAACATTGACAGACTTTGTAATTTTGAGCTTCAATCAAGTGAGGAGGACAATATTTGAGCTGGTACTCAAACTTCTGCACCACATTAACTGAATCTTGGCAAATTTAGCATGCATTGGCCTCTTGAAACCACTGGTCTGTAGTGGCACTGGGATTCGAATCCACAATTTGACAGAAACAATACTGCCCTCAAGTTCGCCTTCATATTCACTTGGCTACTGTAACTACATTTTTTTCCTGGTTTACTGATCAAAGTAAACCAAAAAAGTTTGACCTGCCAGATCAAAGGGGCATGCATATAATAACCCATTGTGGGAATCAATGAAGTGGGGTATCCAAAATCAGGTCCCTTAACTGAACATTGCTGTTATGAATTAGTTCTTTTTTTTTTCAAGAATCTAATGATCAAAAAAAATTGAGGTTATTTATGCAGAAGGATATCTCTTAGAAAAAAAGAAAAGCAGTATGCATAAATTTGGAAATACTACACAAAATGCTGTAGTACAAATTCACTAGGATTATTTTCAAAGATGCCAAAAATTGAATACAAAAAGTAACAACTTTTTGTAATCAATGTAAAAAAACTAACCTGATTTTTATTTACCTTGTTTTAAAGAACACGTGCTCAGGTATAACACAAAATGTCTGTGGCTGGTGCACAGGTACCAGCGTGGTATTTAACATATTAAATAGAAACTTCAACTAAAGTAGTTAATTAAGACATAACCTTCATGTCAGGGCACTAATAGTAGGATTACCTTGGAAAAGTTCGTGTTGCATGTTTGAAATTAAATCAGTTGTGAAGTTTATGAAACTTTAAAAATGTGGATTAAATAGTAAATCTTATTTAAGCTCACATAGCATTTTTGTACTAATTGATTTGAGAAGAGGGGAAAGGGCAAGCTGTTTTAAAAAAACTTTAAAAACATATTTTTCTTAAATAATAAGTTTTTCACTGCCTTCAAAAAAGTAAAAAGTTATTTTCAATGTAAAAGGAAATGTTTTTCCTCCTCTCCCTTAAAAAATATACAGGTGTGGTTTTTTATTGAACAGAAAAAGAAATTTGAAAGGAAGTGTATAAAATGATTGCTTCTACTAGGTAATTTAATAATTTCAGCCATTTTCCTATACTTAAATATTTTAATAGAGAGGAAGAGATATGTTCTTTATACATTTAAATCCTAAGAACACAAAGTGTTTACTACTAGAAATTGTCCTTGAATGAGTACAAAAATATAACTGATATACAAATTAAAGTGATGGGAGAAATATGTGTTTTACTTGTTTTTTTTTAAAAAGTACATGTGCATTATGTGATTTTAACTTGTAGATTATGAAGAAAAGTATGGAGAGTTCAATCTCTTACATATATTTGTAATATGAAACTGTTAACTTGTTTTTAAAATTCATTCTGTTTCCTTTTCATTTATCTGTTTCTCTTATTAAATTTGTTTAGGATGCTAACGATATTTTACGCTGTAGTGCAATGCAAAGAGAGCTGCTTTTGGCTGCTATTGATTGCACTAATGCCCGTTCCAGTACTGGTGGCTATATTGTTTATTCTACTTGTTCTATACTTGTAAGTATTTGTAAATTTATTTCAGTGTTTCATATTTGCAAATTTATTTCAATGTTTCACTGTTTTTATAATGAACCAACTGCTTAATTAGTATTAATTAATTTTTTTTTAAGCCTGATGAAAATGAACGTGTAATTGATTATGCACTGAAAAAACGAAATGTAAAAGTTGTACCCACTGGTTTAGATTTTGGAAAAGAAGGATTCACTAAGTATTTAAATTTTTTTTTTATTTGTATTATGAAAATAGCTTTTCTTTAATATTAATAAGAAACTCTCTTGATAAATTTTCATGTACTTTGTGCAATCACCTTTCCTTTTTGGAAATGGGATGTTCATTTGAATTTTTTAACATCTCTCTGAAAAGGTTCATACTTTATATATTAAATTAATCATGAAATAAGATTCCAAATAATAACTAATTGCATCCACTTCACTAGGTTTCGTGAATACAGATTTCATCAATCTCTAAAGCTGTGTCGTCGATTTTACCCTCACACTCACAATATGGATGGTTTCTTTGTGTGCAAGCTGCAAAAGTTTAGTAATATCATACCTGGTAAAAGTAAGTATAATGACGTGAAGAGATCCACAACCAACCCCCGTTTAATAAATTTTGCTAGCCATCGAGAGAAAAATAGTAAAATTCCACTGTTGCCTTTAACAGGCTTCTTACAGCATCTGCATAATCATAATTCATAAATAAAGTCATTTTTCTCCCTTTAACATGTAACATTCAGATCATGATTATATGTACAGAGCACTACTACACACACACACACAATTAAACATATAAATTATGTACTTGTCAACTTTTTGCACTAACTTATTATACTTTTTAGTCTGTCATAATGCTTTTATGTCAAGACTAGATTGTTCATTTTTATATATTATCACAAAATATCAATCATTCACAATAGCCAGAAAATAAGTAGACAAAAACCATTGAACTCATTACCATTAAAACTTTAAAAAATACATGAAGATAATCTCTTCTTCATATTGTACTTAGTTAGCTGTTGGTACTTTCCTTACTCATTTTTATGTACTATTCCCATCAAGCAAAGCATTTTTATATTTTCTTTTTGTAGCAACTTTCTGTAACTCAAATCACTTTTCCTTTTGCACATGTTTGTCATGTTGCTAGGTAATTTTTTTTTTTTTTTATTGGTACCATGATGTTCAACAAAGGCAAAATAGTATACTTTCAAATGTTGGAAGAATAGGAATTTGGTTGTGTTAACACATTTCAAAAGTTGCGAGATGTGCATTTTGTCATGTATGTTGCATTTGCATTTGTCACAGTAACCAGCATGATAATGTCATCATGTGAAAATGTCAAAGTTTATCAAAAATGATAAATCAAATAGCAGTTTCTCAGAATTGAATGTATTTTTTAGGATGTCTAGTCAGATGTAAACAGTACTTCAGCCTCAATTACATCTTTTCTTGTGGAACATAATGTTCCATTAGATTGCAGCCAATCATTTCATTCTTCATTTTTGGAAAAGGTTTCCAGATAACACAGGTGTCCAAGGACTGTTAAATATCTGCTGTGATTAGTGAACTAATTTCTTATCTGAGCTTATGAGTAAATGCAGGAAACAGTGGCGTAGCGTAAACTTTCGCCGCCTGGGGCTGACCGGAAATTTGTTGCCTCTTTATTTTAATTATTAGTCAAGAAAATGAGTAAAAGTAAAAAAAAGCAGATTTTGTGTTTTTTTTTATAGCAAAATCTTTTATACAATTGTCAATATCAATATGTATGTCATGTTCAGTTGCGCCAGAATAGCTAAATTTGTTAGCTTTAATGTGGACATAGTTGATCTGAGATAAATTTTGGTTAATTTTAGCTTAGAGAAGCTTCTCTCGCAACTGCATTACTGATGGCAGATGTTTAAAAAAATCTCAAAATTATGACAATGTTAAGTATGCCATCTTCAAGTTTGGACTGAATAATATATTTTAATAAACCCTGAGAGAGAGAGCCGAACCTAACGAGTTCATTTTTTACAGCCTGTGTCTGTTTCAGCTATGAAAGCTTGAAGATGTACATGCTCAAGTTGGAATTCTTCTTTATTAATGCTTTGAGGAGCTTGATCTAAGTTAAGTTCGTCCATGCTCAATATCTCTTCAGACCTTAAAAAAACATATTTTTGCGCACGATTCTGCAACTGTTGGAATCTTTCTCGAATTTCAGCAGTTACTCTATCTATTGAAGAAAACATTGTTCACCTCAAGTCATCATCATACGATAACTGAACATCTTTACTTCCGTCGCTAAATATATGCTTCCTGACGATTCGTCTTGCGGGTTCAAAAGAAATTTCAAGCTCTTCACATAAACTTTTAGCATACATCAAAGCCATGTCATCCACGAATTCCTCTCAGTTTGCTTCTAATACAATCTGTAAAGCACGTATTTTTTTAGCACATCGATGGATATTTAGTCCCTATGTTTGCAAATAATTTTGCGTATCATTGACTTCACATAGTACCGGTTGCCAGAAGTCTAAGTAACATAAAAACAAATGTGATTGCATAGCGACTAATAAACTTTCTGCATCTGTGCGTGTATTAAAGCTTTCACTCGTTTCCATCAGTTTCGTTGCATGGGTGCGATTTGGTGTTTGAAGTATTTTTTTTTTTTAATTTAAATATCGCAGTGCTTGCCGCTGCCCCTTTTCGTATGTCGCCTGGGTCCATGGCCCCCTCTGAACCCCTCATACTACGCCGCTGGCAGGAAACTAAGTCCTTTCATAGCAGCATCTAATGACAGTAATGATACTTTATCCCCCATTGTGGTCACTTAATTTGATCCTGCAAAATGTCTTATTCTAAGTGACTCTTTTTGCAATCAGAAATTTCGTCGTTGATTTCATTAAATAAATTTTAAAAAACCTGGGATACTTTTTGAACATTTAGTTTCATGTGTAGCTTATAATTTTGCAGAAATGCAAAAGAACAAAATAAATATGGATCTATAGTAAAGAAAATAAATATGGATTGCTTGTGTGTCTTCTAATAAATCTAGCATCAGAAAAAAGTGCTACTTCTTTTTCTTTAAAAGTTGAAGAAATGCTCATAGATGCATTCTACTATCTATCAAACCTTCAAAGTTTGCACAATAAAGAATATAAAACTTTTGAAGCATTCATGTATTCAATGATTATAACTTGGTCATAGTCTTGACATCAACTTCTTTTAATTTTATCATTAACTTTTGTATGTGAATTTTTTTTTTTAGAAATATAATCTAAAAGTTGAGTGATAACCTCTCTTTATTTTTAATAAAATCATCTTCTGTGTAAAGTCATTACTTTATGTTACACTATGTATATGGTTTTAAATTTACCAAAGAAAATTAATTTTTATAATTCAAGTCAATACAGTAGCTTCCCTATGAGTACTTTTCTCAACAAAATGTCTTCATTATAAAATTTTCTTCATGTTATTTTAAAATATTTTTGTATCATTCTTTGTTTAGTAAAGTTTCAAATGTTGTTAATCCTTTATTTTAAGAATTTGCTTTAAAAGTATCCTGTTTTTAAATTCTCTTTTTATACTTTCTTATTTTCAAAAGTTGACTTGTATGATATTACATATATCTCACTTTATTTTGTAAACTGCTTTTAGCTGCAGTTGAATTATTTAAAATAAGTATTTTTAGTATGGCCACTTACGGCATTCTAAATCATTTTGAAAAGTTCTACTCAACTGAGAAGGAGTGCTAGCAGCACAAAGATAATATGATGTATTCTGTAAATACCTTAAAACTGAGAAGTTATTGCATCGAGTTAGCGTGACAAAAGCTGATCAAAACTAGCTATTATGCACCTTTCTCTATGCTTTTTAAAAAATTTGTTTGCATTTAAAAAAAATTTAAATTTTGAAAAAGTTTTTTTCTTTTTAATTAGATTTTGTATAATTTTTAATCCACAAATGACAATAACTACATTCCATCATCTATAATTTATTCTATACTTAAAAAGTTTATGTTCAATTTTGGATGGTTTTAATATTTTGTTTGAATAACCATCAGTATGTGTAGACAGTTTGGAAAGTTAAGTAAATTTGAAGTGTAAAGTGATTAAAGAATATGTGAGTTATATCTCAAAGATTTTGTTTTAACAATTTTGGCAAATTTATTTAGTTCTCCCCATACATTACATTCTAAAGTTATTCTCAATATTTTTTCCTGTCAATTTATAAACTAGTTTATTGTGAAGGAAATCTGAGTTGAAATTGGACTTTCTTAAAATTAATGTTTAAACTTAGGTTATAATTACTGTAATACTCTTTTCCTTATTAATAGTTTTCTTTTTTCCCCCATAACTCTTAAAGCTGTAAAAACTGAGAACGCAAAGGAGACTGAAAGTGTTGAAAAGAAGACTCAGAATGGTGTTCAAAATAAAGGTATTTGTAGTGTTATGCATTTTGTCATTTCATTTATTTTAATAAATTTACTTTTTGTATTATATTACAAGAAAGTTAAATGCAAGCCATTGCAAGGAATCTTGAGTTTGATTTAGATTTTTAATTTGTCGTGTATTTTGAATTTAAACTAGAAAATATTACTTAACTTCAAAAAATATTAAACTTGAGTATTCAAAATAAACTATTAAAAAATGCAATATTTTTGAAGGGGGAAAAGCAATTTTAAAAACTGAATTGTTTAATTTTTTTCATTTTAAAATATATTTTCATATAGAAATGCAATAAATTTTGTGAAAAGTATTGTATTCACTATATTAAAGAAACACGGACAAGAGAGGATTAAAAATACGTAAATAGTAAAACAATCATTTTACTTTATTGAATATTTTGAATATTCAAATGCAGCTGAAGTGAAAAGTTGAATACATTGCAAATGTGTTTTTATGGCTTTTATAAGTTTTTATCACAAACTTCATTTTGGTGACCCTGATAAATTTAAATGTAAGATGGTTCTACCTAGGTAATGTGTTCTTAATCTTTATTAATATTTAAAAGCAGCAGATTCTCTACCCCTCTCCCCTTCCTTAAAACAGTAAGTTGCATTGTTCTTTGGCTTTGCTAAACAATATTTTTTGTTTTGCTGAAAGAGGTGAATGAAATTCCTGTTCTTAAAATTTTTAACATATTAGAAAAATAGACATTGCAGTGATGTATTTAATAAAAGCAAGATTGAGTGTTCAGTTTGTAAGAAAAATGTTTTATTTAAGAAGCAAGAATCAAACAATAGTTTTATTTGAAAAAACTAAAATGCATGAGAATTATATTAAAAAATTGTATATAAAAGAATGTCTGGTTTGAAGAAAGCAAACATACTACAGATTTTTATTATAATTAATGTCTCTACAAAAGGCTAACCTTGATTTCCTTTCATTCAAGCTCTTCATTGGGGGTTTGAGTCCTGGTCCCACTGAAGACTACACTGCAGGTCTTTAGTGGCACTCCTTAACAGATCTAAAGTGCATCACAGTATTGCACATTAATTCAGTCAAGTCTCAAAAATCATAACATTGGCTTGATGCAAAAGTTGTGAGAGTGGAGTACCAGCTCAATTGGTTTCCTCAACACTTGACCTTGGTTCAAAACTGAATTAGGTTTGTCACCAATAACCCCTGTAATGTGGTGTTAATAAATAGTCAAGAAGTACATTCTGGAATACAAAGGGTTCCAATACTTTTTGGTCAAATACAGTGTATCTTTCAAACTTTTGGGCACTGGTGCTCAAACTAACTTTATTTAGGCTCTGAGTAACTGTGAAAAGATCACTGCTTTGAATGCATAAGTTTAAAAGAGGGGGGGGGGATTAAATTCCTACACAAGGAGTTTATGTGGTGAAAATTGTACAAATTCAACCACTTAAATTAGCTGTTTTGGATCTTACTTGATGTACCTGTAATAGTTTTGTTTTTTACAATGCAGTGTTGTTACACACACTGCATATTATATTACAGCAGTTCGTAAACTGTGTTCACAGACTTCTAGAGGTTCCCAGCGTCTTTCGTAGGGGTCCAGGAAGGCCTCTTAATTAATATTAAGATTTCCCTCTTTTAAAGACTGAAAGGCTTTGTGAAAAAATTGAAAGATGTGCTATCTTAGACTAGATCACTGAATTGCCCCTTATGAAAAAACTTTACTAGAAAATGTATTTTGATCAAGGATGTTAATTCAGTTTTTTTTTATTGCTTGCAACTATATAGCCATTGGTAAGACCTAATACTTCTAAAAAACAACAAAAGCATGTAGAAGTGTTTAAAAAAAAGAAGCCTGCATAAATAGCAGAGGGATTCTTGAGATAAAATTTGAACATTTGAATAACTAAATCCATGTGTTAGGATTCAGGGTGGAATGTTCAAAGTCTTGGATGGTCCTTGATGCCAGGGTTATACATGTACATTTTGCAGACATAATGCTGTTATAATTTTTGATGTCTAGATTTTTACTTATTTTTATGAAGTGGTTTGCTTCTTTATTCATTAAACAGGTTATAAAACTTTTAGTTTTTCTTAAGAATTTTAATAAATAACAAGATATGTAAAATTTATTAAATAATGTGTGTGTATATATATATATATATATGGTTAACTTGAAGGATTTTTGTCACACAGCAATTTAGAGTACTCATCCCCAGGCCGCAGACTAGTACCGGTCCATGGATCAAATGATATCGGGCCACCCAAGGAACATTTAAATTACTTTCATTTTATTTTCTGTTTTGCATTTCTCTCAGTTTTGTGCCACTTTCTATGGATATTAAAGAATCAACATTCCCCGTAAGCGAGACACTATAAACTTACCAAGTGCTGATGGTCCACTGTGGCAAAAAGGCTAAAGAGCTCTGGTTTAGAGCATTGATTGTCATCCCTTTTTGTCACATTATTTATTTCATACATAAAAAAAGTTTTTAACTTTGAGCAAATTTGGCACTGATAAAAGATACAGGCATCATGCATTATTATTAATTACATTTTTTAATTAATATACATTTAATTGGTTAGAATTTTAGGAAAAAAAAAATGGATGATCCAAAATCTTTGAATTGTTGCCTTTCCATTGTTACTTATCGTGGCCCTCCTCATCCAGCATTACATGGAAAAAATGAGTATATAGACAGATGTAAAGAAATTTATTTTACCATCAAATTTTAATAGAAAGATTGAAAGTGGTAGCACATTTCAAAAATCCTGTGGTGATTGGAAATTAATGATTTAAAGACAAATATGTAAGAAGCTTAAAGGAATTAAGAGTATAATTCAAGCTATGCTTCAAAAATTTTGTCATGTATTTTTTGCAAACTTATTTGGTTTTCATTGTGCATTAAAATTTTCAATCTATTGAATATTATAACATTAAATCATGTATCTTTTCTTTTTAGTTTGTTTCCATACTAATTTCTCAACTAGTTTATAATGCATGCAGGACTGCAAAAAAAAAAAAAAATGCGAACATTATCAAATATACTTAAAGAGTATAAATACTGAGATAGGAGAATCAATTTTCGAAAGTCCAAGCAAATTCATAGAACAAGCAAACAATGTCGAGAGGATGCTTAAAATTTAAAAAAAAAAAGATCTAAATTAAATTAAAAGTTTATTGAAATATTCTGTTAAATAAAAAAAGAATAATGAAAATAAACTCAGAATTAAAGATAAATATGACTGCTTTTAGTTTATAAGGCTGTCTTTTTTTTGCTTCCATTCCATCCCCCAACTTTTTACAAAGCATCTTTATCATTTTTGTATATGCTTCCCTTCCCAACCCCCTTCCCCAATTTTCAATAACAGATTTAAAAGTAGATATATCATCGCTGTACTTGAATTGTTTGTGAGATATTTATACATCAACTGAGTTATTTATGATCAACCTTGCTTAATTTTGAACCACTGTCAAGAGATGAATATCAGCTTTGAGCTGGTGCATGAAAAACTTATGAACACCGACAGTATGTTCTTACTGAAATAGTAGTTTAATATTATATTGTGCATAAATCTTTATATAAGGGTTTGATGTATTCAAAATGAATAAATTAATTGTAGGTATTATGCCTGAGTTTTCTGTTTAGTACGCTATCCATATACATTTCTCAATAAACCATAGGTGATGCATCTCATTCTATCCAAATTTGTGTAAAAGTAAATAAAAAAAAACCCTTTTTAATTGTGAAAATAATGATAAAAAATCAACTATGTTTTTTCATGATTAGCAGCTGAAATAAAATTAAGATCACATACATATTAACTCTAAAAAGGATTAGAACTTTAAAAATATTATGAATTATATTAATGAATGTGATAGTTGATTTCTACTTTTTGTGTGATAATAAGCACATTTGTTCACAACAAGATGAATCAAAATTGATGTGTTCACTATAGCAAGCGAATGCTCTCAATATCCCAATTCACTATGTTTAAATCAAACAAAGAGTTTTCCTCTAATGATGTTTTGTGAATGTGAATTGCTTTTTAATAAACTTTGTGGACTTCTGCATGTTTATATAATTCTTGACGGTCATCTGAGTAAATCCTTGAATGTTTAGGGGGAATTTCGAGATGCATTGTACTTTTTAAGTCAATGTTTAAATAATAATTTTCCACATTGTATTTGTTTTAAGCCCTCAAAAATTAAAGCTGCAGTTATTTGATGAGTATATAAGTGTGAGGTGGTATATATATTTACAAAACAATTGGCTGTGAAAGGAAATGCTGTTTTTTTCTGGGATTGTGTTATATGGGGAAGAGTATTTAAATTTCTAGTTAGTTTGATTCTGGAATATGAAATTAATGTATGCAATTTAAAAATTTCACATTTTGGAAAGATAAACATATGTATTCCTTTCAATTCAACATTTTTTTTCCGATTCAAATAATTAGCATGAATTTTTATTAGATATATATATATATATATTTGTGTATTGAAATAACATTAATTTGATGAAATTTATTACAATTTTAATGCATTTTTCTCCTTTTTAGATTCAGAATCAGTGAACAATAGTTATTCCCCGAAGACGAATGGCAAGAATAAATTAAGTGGAGCTTCAATTAATGAAATGGGTGCTGATGAGAATTCAGAAGATTCAGTTGAAGAATCAAAAATCATTAAGAAGAAACAGGGTGATAAATTCAAATTTTCAAATAAAAAAAGAAAATTTAAAAGGAAAAAATAAAATTCTGCTGAGTAGAATTTTTATACGTTAAATTTGATCCCCTATGTGATGTATAAGGAACTCATGGACATATAAAAGTAATGTTATTTCATCGGACACTTGTATTACATTTACAATAAAAATTGTAATATTTTTATTTTGTACTGTGCTTCTTCTTTCACAGCTCTAAATTTGTTCAAGTGTATGAAGCAGGAGGGAAGAAGTTTAGGATTTGTATAGTAAATGTTAATTCTGTGTATCAAACTGATTCAGTTGACTGGAAAAAACAAAATTAAATACTATTAAATACCCTGGTACCTAAAATTAAGATACTTATGAAATCTAACATAAATTAAATTAATATTAATTGTTTTTATTAAATAAAATTTGATACTAATAGATTCTTAATTTTTGGTAGATGTATGATTTAAAGCAGTGATACTCAACCTGCGGGCCGCTTGCGATCCACCAAGCATTTTTTAGTGGCCCGGTCAGGGCCCATTATTGCTCTGAGAAATTCACTTATTTAAGAACATTGTATTAAAAATTTGGTGGGAAATTCTTTCTCAAGAAATCAAATATATCAATTTTGCTGTCGGTGTCATACGGGTACGAATTGATATTCTTTTTCTATTTGGAAAGGTTATGGTTAGTGATAACAGACAACAGTGGAATAGTGACAATTTTATGGCTGGAACTAAATTTTAACTATCTTTCATGTCTTGCAAGCAAAAAACATTCGGAGAAAATATATCATTTCAAGGCGATTGGGAAGTCACTTTTTTTTAGTGAAAGACAAACATGGATCAGTGATTGTTTTATTAGTCACGAAAGTGCTGTATTTAAAGAATACCAAAAAACAAGAATCATTCAATGACACTTTTCCTCGATCTCTTTCAAGAGGTGATAAAATGGTTTCTTGAATAATCTTTGCAACAGCAACAAAGTGTTTTGCCAGTGGTGATATCACAGCGGTTAACAAAGACATATCCTATGAAGTTTAATTTAGTGTTAGAGATAAAAATAATAATTTAAAAAAAAGCAAAACAGGAGTTGTAATATTTTGGTCAATTTTCCACATTTTAAATTTCGAACGTTATCTTGGTCTTAAAGCATCCCCCCCCCCCCTCCCATTTATCCTCATGTTGCAGCCCATGTGAAATAACTAACATATGTATGCAGCCCAGCAGTAAAAAAGGTTGAGTACCCCTGATTTAAAGTGTAAATTTTTGAATAGTCCTTTTAGTAGGGAGTGAGTGCACATCCCAAACTATAAGATGCATAACATTTCCCATTCCTTGTACAAACATATCTTTTATCATTTGATATGTCCTATAAAGAAATTGAAATTGTCTAATAACTTTTCTTCGACATTTTCCAACATATTTGTATTGCAATGAGAGTGGCTCTTGGCATCCATTAATGTCAGTTAAATCAAGAATTTAAGATCTGCTTTCATTCAATCGTATGAAGAATAAAGAAATATGTTTAAGTAAAAAGAGAACATTTTGCCCTTCTCTCCTCAAGTACATAGTGAAAAGTCAATTCTAATAGAGTTTTTAGAATACTAAAGTGTGTTGTGTGGATGAGAATGAAAACTGAGCCAACCCAAGTATCAAAGCTACAAGTATTATAAAAAAGTAAACTTAGTCTGTAATAGGTGACAAGTATATGAAGAAAAAAATAATTAAAACTTGTACACTCAAGTGCAAAGTTAAGAGAATTTTCACATCGAATCTCTGAAACACTAATGAAAAGATTTCATATACATTTATGTACCATTATAAATTCTTTTTATGTATATATGATTATTAGAAGAACTGAGTGCAGGGATTTCAAAAATCTGCATTGTATTATTAAACTAACAGTCTTAAGTACTTTGTTTTCCTTTTGCGGTCGAATGGGTCTTGCAGCATAACATGCTGGACAACAGGGTGTTGAATTTTTGTGACAGTCAATCTTGCTTCTGCAGCAAGGTTGTTTATATATGACTCCGGAATGTGGTTCTAGATTGATTAATTGATTTTATGGCACAAGAACCAAATTTAAAATATCATGATATATAATAAAAGAATTGCCTTAAGTCAAATAGTTTACTATATGTACAAATATGGGTTAGTCTTTCCTATCATTATAAAAATTAAAAGAGAAAGGGAAGCAATTTTTAGCAGTCAATATTATTTAGAAGTCTGAAGATCCGCAACAGTCTATATAAAGAATCGCTTGTATCTCACAAGCCACTTTTTACCAATCCCATAGTAATGGCATACTCATGGCTGATGTTTGGGGGCCTCACCTCCCCTAAACCAATCTTCAACTGATGGTCTTCAAACTTTGTTGACTCATGAAACCCTTAAAAATATCAGGTGATTTCAGTTAACCCTATCCCACTCTTAGAAGAATAAATCCTAAAAATATTTGAATTAGATCAACATGTGTAATATATATGTATTTTACGTAAAGGCAGTTATAGAAAGTTACTGTGTATTCTTTGCTGAAGAGTTTTAACTTAAAATTAATGTGATTTACTCATTAATAGCATTGATTCGGGCTCCAAGTGTCACTTTCCATTGAATTCTATTTACCTACTGAGATGTATGTATACATGTTTGTATGTGCTTGCATTTTTTTGCAAATTTGCCAAAGTTGAAGTCAGCAGTCACATTTCATATTCTGCATTTATTTTGATTCAATTCTATATTTTGTTTTTGTTTGCCAACTACGGTGAGGAAAAATTTTCACTTAAAATCTTTATTTTGAATGGAATTAAAATGTTTATAAGGGAGTGAGAATCTTCTGTGTATTTTGCATGAATTTGCAACTAAAGTGTTAGTTTAATTTTTTAGGCTTAAACGTTGAATATATTGATAAATTGTTTTCTCTCTCCTTCACTGAGAAAACCTTCTGATTTATCATAGTACTCGAATTGATTTATTGTCCCTCCATGCTAAGTTTTCTTTTCTGGAAAATATCCTCATATTTTTATTGAAAAAATTTCGATTCATTTTAATTTTATTCATTAGTTTTCAAAACATTGCATGTCATTCTGTTTTGATGACCATTATTTAAGTTTTCGAACCAATGCATTTGATTTTTTCCTTAATTTTTATGATGTATATATTCAGTTCTTGAATAGATAGTTACTGTAGCGGTATCTTCTTAAGCCGTGGCCGCGGTAACTTAGTGGCCAAGGTAACGGATTCGCGGCAGGCATGTCATGAGGTCGAGCCCCAGTACCACTACTACAATTTTCACTTCAAAAATAATACAATTTTTTTGCTATTCCCCCCTCCCCCGAATTAGTGGGCAAAGCCCTCGTGTAGCTGAACAGTGCGACGTTAATATTCAATCAATCAAACCGAATTAGTGGGCAGGGTCTTAAAAGGCTATAGCCAAGACGCTCTGGAATTGGCAGCCGCAGTTATTGCCACCTTCGGTGGAGTCTAGTGGTCAAGGTAACTGCGTGTCATGATTTCGAACTTAGTAGCGTTGAAGACCCGCCGTGTAGGGGAGAGATGTACGTTAAATCTGTCGAGAGCTCAAACGTCCTCCCGATGATGTGTGGTAGTTAGGAGAGGGTGGTGCGAACGCGGGTGTCGTCCTCGTCACTTGACCATAGTTCAAAATTACGAGGTCCGTTGCTAAAAGCACTCGTGTAGCTGAACAGTGTGAAATTAATATTTACTCACTCACTCGTGACGTTAATATTCACTCTCTCACACATCTTAAAGGCAGTAACAGCCTCCGGACGGAGGTGATCACTTTTGTAATGTTACCGGGCTTCGGATCCATAGGTTGCGGGTTCTGTCCTCCGGATTTTCGCCACCTCAATATGAAACGAAGCACATGACTGCCAATTCAGCGCATACGACAGTTGCGAAATTGGGGTTGCCAACTTGGCGAGTTACCTTGAACGTTAGTGATTGTTGCTATAATACCTAAGTATCACTATTAATAATATATTTTTATCAGACATGAGATTACTGCAGTGAATCCTTACACTTTATTTACTGAAAGATAATCTGAGTATATTTTTTTTTTCATTAAAATTAGCACAAAATAATTCATTCGCAATCCAAAACGGTATTAGAAGACAAGGTACGTTGACATAGTAAAACCGTCAATTTCGTAAGTGGGAACGATAATTGAAGACAAAGTATTGCTGTGTCGCTGCAATAAAAACGTCAGTTCCTAAGTGAAGACGGTATCCGAAAACAGGGTAAAGCTATGCATCAGCGACCTATGTGGTAACTGTTTCTGAAAACATAATAAAGCTGCGCGTTAGCTTCCTTGGTGAAAACAGAGTGAAGCTATGTTAACACAAAACGTGAGCCTCCTAATCGGAGACGGTTTCCGAAGACAGGGTTATAAGCTTGTTAACACAATAAAGACGTAAAATTCCTAAGTTGAAACGGTGACCAAAAACACAGGGGGAAATAAAGCTTTAATGATGTAATCGGCAAACATTCGTACAGTATAAAGCTGAATTCACACCAAGGCGTGTCAGCGTTGAGCGTCTAGCCAATCAGAGACCTTATATCGAGCGAGATAAGGTCTCTGATTGGCTAGACACTCGACGCTGACACGCTTTGGTGTGAATTCAGCTTAAGTGAGCAGGCATTTGTTTTTTTAATTATTTCTTAACAGTTCATCAGTGTATCTTCTACAATTTCATCAACATATTTCTTAAGCCGCATTCACACCAAGGCAACCAGCGTTGAGGGTCTACCCAATCAGAGACTTCATCTCGAGCGAAATGAAATCTCTGATTGGCTAGACGCTTGACGCTTAGTGCCTTGGTGTGAATGCGGCATTAGTAAGAGATGTTGAGTTATTGAAGGCTGTAAGATGTTAATCTCCCTCATCCAATTAAATAGATTTTCTTCATGCCTAATAATGATACTTAAGCTATTCTCTAGGACTCCAACAATAAGTTTTTGGTTCATAATTTTTTTTTTAGTAGAACATAGATATGAATTTTAATATCTCGTAATGCATACTTTTAGATACTTTTTTAAAAATGCATTACTTAAACATATAAAATATTTTACTCACATACATATGTATGTATAAATGCACAAACTAGCCAATAAATCATTTTAGAGAATTTCTTCCAAAAAAATTCTGGAACTTTATGATTTTTAAAATTCTTTTATGTTTCTTTTTTCATGCGTAATTTTTTTTTTTATAAATATTAGGCATTAGTTGAACAATAACATTACAATATGGTTACCTTGATTTTTATCGTTTGGTATTATGTTTTCTATCACGATCACGTTATTTTTTATCGGTTTATTTTTATTGCGAAGTAACTTAATTTCAAGCGATTGGATATTTTTAGAAATTTAATTCTTTTTTTTTTCTTTTTGTTGGATAATAAGTATTTCAGAAATTTTTGTTTAGTATCATGATCACACTTTGTAAAAGAGGATGAGAATTCAACATTTAAATATTACGGACTAATAAAGGCTCATTCACACCAAGGCGTACAAACGTCGAGTGTTAAGTGTCTAGCCAATCAGAGTCTTCCTCTCGCCCGAGAAGAAGTCTCTGATTGGCTAGACGCTTAACACTCGGCGTTTGTACGCCTTGTGGAATCGCTTAGCGTACCAAATTCGCACGGTTGGACAATGTTATTTTTAATTGATCGAATCTTTTTTTTTTCAAATATAGGAATTTTTAGATTTCGACCTTTATGAAATGTGGTGAGAAGCCGTAAGAATTGTTTTTTTAAGAAATAAATTGGATTGTGCTGATTTTTTATTTTGGATCTTACTGCCATATTAATAAATCTGCTAGCAGGATTCTTTTTGTAATTATAACAAATTGCAAATTTCAGCTGTTTTACTTGTAATGAATGATTTCATAATTTTTTCTCACATTCCACAATAACTCATCGCTTTTTTTCGTGCTTAACTCTTTTTTCGGCTTCAAATTATTATTTTTAAAAAATTTTACCGTATTCCTTGTTGAAGTTATACTTCTTTTGGGGCGTTAGAGAAATAGGATGAGGGTAAATTTTTACAATGCGCGCGCACAACCTCACGGATGCGAAAATCCTTTGTCTAGAAATATACAGAATGGGACAAATCACTCCCGCCTTCGCAATTCTCAGAAAAATATTTCTCTTCACTTCTCTGAAGAAGGGGACACCCGGGTTTGAACCGGAGACCTCTCGACCTGCAGCCGAATGCTCTACCACTGAGCTATACACCCGCGTCAGCGAACCTTTGCTTTGTGTTCCGTAGGAACGGATACGAAAATGCTTTGTCTAGAAATATACAGAACGGACATATCATTGCCGCCTTCGAAATTCTCAAAAAAAAATTCTCTTTATTTCCCTGAAAATGGGGGCAAACGGGTACCTCCCGATCTGCAGTCGAATGCTCTACCACTGAGTTATACACCCGCGTCAGAGAGACTGCTTTGCGTTCCGTAGGAACGGATACGAAAATGCTTTGTCTAGAAATATGCGGAACGGGTCAGCTTTCCCACCTTCGACCCCCTCCCCATATTATTGGTCCTATTGTTTCTGTGCAGGGGTGTTTAAATTTATTTAAATCGCGATTATCTTGGGTTTGGCTTGTCCGATTGACTTAAGGTTAAAATCGCGTTCAACTCTGCTGGTGACGGCCTTTCGTCCTGGCCCAGCTTGCCCTGCTCAAGATTTTTAGAAAGATTTTAATCTTGTTATTCAAATAAGTATAATTTCTTACGTGCGTACATAAATACACACACATACTTTTTTTTTTATTTTTATTTTGACGTTTTGCAATTTCCTATATTGAATTTTTTTCATCCTTGTACTTATGCTCTTCAGCAGCTTTTACATCGTTTAAAAGGCTGTAATTCTACAGTCTTCACCTGCTTTATCAAGTCTCAGTTAATTAATTAATTTTTTATTTTTATTTTTTACAACTTGTTTTGTCAGTGCTAGTCGGCCTTTTTGGATAAAAAAAACTATTTTCCATCCAACCTATTTGGCACGATTTTAATCGTTTCAAACGGGTCCGTAGCGGAACAAATTAGTTCCTACCTAAATACAAAAAACATGCTTTCAAGAAAGAGTGAAAGTGGTACGATCAATATCTACCTGTTCGACTCAGGGATGCCTTGAAACTTTTTGAGACCCTGGGCCCCTATTAAAGAAAAAAAGGCCCTCTCTGTGACCTGTAAAAGCAGACAGTATAGAGCATGTATTGTTAAATATTCGTACATATAGGTAATTTGAAACATATAAATGTGCACGACTCACAATTTCACAAACCAGCTCAACTGATGAGTTGAATGATTGCTTATGGTGTTAGGCCTAAGCCTAAACATGGACAACGGTCATCACATAATAATACAGTCATGCCAGTTGCAGTTTGAAAATCCCTGTTTTTCGGAGAACATGAAACTAGCATTTTGTCATTGCATCAGACGATAAGATTATTAATTCCAATTGATTATCAACGAAAGGTAATAAATTTTAATGAAAATTTATTCGATAAATAACATTAGAAGATTTTGCGTTAGATCCATCTTTCTCATTTAGGTATATTGTATTTGCAATAATTAAATGTTCAGAAATTTTTCTATGTGAGTAAATCTACGTATATGAAGCCGAAAGCTTTCGAACATTTTTTTACTGTTAAAGTAAATGATTAAGTTAGTTTATACACAGATCCTCTAATCTCGGAAAAAACGTAGTTTTTAAGAAATCAGATTTTTTAACATTATCCTTGCATAAACTATTTTAATCGTTTAACTTTCTGGGTGTTTTGAATGAAACTTTTATTAAAAAGAAATGTCATATAAATCCTGAAAGTCAGTATCCAAATCCGAATAGTTCATAAATCGTGCTTTTGACTTATAAACATTTTAAATACCGTTTCCATTGTTTAACATTTTTGTACCCTTTGTTCTTCGAGGAAAAATATACAGTAGGCCACAAAAGTGTTCGTATACTTGCAATTTTTCTATAAAATTTAATGTTTTCGACTAATAGGTATTAATATATCAGAATTGTAATTTTTAAATAATATTTGCAACTTGTTCTTAATGGAATAACATAATCAACTTTTAAAATTTAGTATTACTTTTATCTTAAGAAATTGATAATAATAAAAAAACTACTAAAAAATTACGCCATAAAAGTCTTTGTACACTTCAAAAAAAAAATCTCAACATTAGCTTTAAATATTGTATTTCTTTCTTAATTTTGTACTTTGTAAGATGTATTATAGTGTCCGCAATAACTTTTGAACATCTTGGCACAGATTTCTTCACTTTTTTGTAAATTCTGCATTTATGTTCCTCCATTCTTCTATAAATATTGTTTTTATTTCACATTTTGTTTTTTATAAGTCAAGGTTTTTTTTTTTCCTTAAATCAAATTCCCACAAAATATGTTCCACAAGGCTTAAATCAAGTGATTTAGGAGTTTTTTCCAGAATTTGGGACACAGGTATATGGACATCAGTGGCGTACATTGAGAGCAGAGTGCTTGGTGTCACTATGCCTGTGTGACGAAGCCTATCTCTTCCCCCTATTTTCTAACAGATCCCTTGCCCCTTGCCGACAGACGTTGCGAAAATTCCAGGCATATCCCTAATTGCTGGGAAGGAATTTCGTAACTGGATGGTCGAGTTTCGGAACCTTTTTTTCTCAGCTGATCGGACTGTCAAAAAGAGGCGCCTTAACATTGTGTATTCATTTTCCTGCGATTCGGTGACGACGCCGAGTCTGAGAATGTATAAATGTGCACCCAACCTCGGCGCCTCTTGGACTAGTGAACAGGAAACGAGACCGATTTGGCGCGGCAGAAGGGTAAGAGATCAAGGGAGCCGAGACAGGCAGAAGAACAAGACGGATTGAGGCCGACAGAGAGAGGATATAAGAAGGGCGAGAGAGTAGAGTCGTTTTGGGACTTTCATCCTTTGAGTGATAAAAAAACAGCGATAACGAGCCCGCGAAGTGCAGCGGTCTCCTGGCTTGGAAGATCAGGGAACGGGAGAGAGAGCGAAAGGAACTCGAAATCATTACGGACCATTTTTGCTATTAAATTGTAAATAATATACCATTTCATTTTTTTTTTGATGATTTTCATTCTGAAATAAATAGTTATCCAAGAGCTGTGGGAAATCATTACAGCCTGTTTCAAATACTTAGAAAACCTCCTAAATCACCTGATTTAAACCTAGTAGAACATATTTCATAGAAATTGTTTTAAAAAAAAGCAAACATGACATATAAAACACAAAACGTGAAGTAAAAACAATAATCACAGAAGAATAGAGGAACATCGACGCAGAAATTACAAAAAACGGATGAAATCTATACCAAGACGTTTAAAAGTTATTGTGGACGCTAAAATATATCCTACTAAATATTAAATTAAGAAAAAAATACAATATTTAGAGCTATGTTGAGTTTTATTTTGAAGTGTACGAAGACTTATGTGACATAATTTTTTATTTATTTATTTATTTTTTTTTTTGGGGGTTTTTTATATTATTAATTTTTCAAAATCACAGTTGCATTATGTTTTAAAAATTGGTTATGTTATTACATTAAGAACAAATTGCAGATGCCATTAAAAAAATTACAATTCTGATATAAAACTCAAACTCAGTGGCGCAACAACCCATGAGGGTAAGGGCCTACTGTGCCCATCCCAGTATACGTGACCATTGGGTGCTGAGATGTCCCAATCAGGTGGTCAGTCTGAAGCGAAACCCCCAGTGTTTAAGTCCCCAAGCAAGCTTGGTACTCATTTATCGACCCATTGCAGTCGGGATGAAATGTTGAGTCGACTTTGCCCAGCCCGAGAATAGAACCCGGACCTGTGGTGTGGATGCGCGATACGCTACCACTCGACCTTCACAATTCTGATATATATTTGTTCTTATCTGTTGAAAACATTTTTTTACAGAGAATCGCAAGTGTCCACTGTATGCCAAGCAGTTTGATATTGTCACTAAATTGCTTTTTTATAGAGTTTTGTTCATAACAATATCTAATAGTTTCGTATACACAGAGCCGGTCTTCGCCACAAAGGAGCCCAAATCCAAAAAAATATTTGAGGCCCGAATTTTTTTGTAAAATTAAAAATTACTAATACGAACATATATTACTAATGGATATTTATTTAATGTATGATTTTGTTTTTGCTAGTACATTAATGACTTCAGAAAAACTGCAATTTTTTTTTCTATCTTGTTTCGATGTTTCATACAGCAAGTACATTTAAGCGTTCTGCACACATGCTTAACCGAGTGAGTGAACATTAACGTCGCATTAATTTAGCTACTCGAGGGCTTTTGGCAACGAATCCGTAATTCTGAACCATGGTCAAGTGACGAGGACGACAGCCGAGCTGGCACTCCCTCTCCTAACTTCCTTGCTACACCAATGGGAGAGGACGCTTAAGTTTCGACAGATTTAACGTGCACACATAACACGTCGACCAGGAGTCCGTTACCTTGACCACTAGGCTACCGCGGCCACAAAAACTTCGTCTAGGGGGCACTATGCACGAGAGCGTGAACTTGATGCGGAGCACATTTTCGAACAGAAGAAATACCTCAATTTTTATAAAAATTTGTAACATTGTAACTCATGCATTTGTTTATAATATAGTGTTTTCAAAATTTCAAATTATTTTCATAAACAATTAGTTTTTTCTTTTATCACGTAAAAGGATAGCTCATTTAGCATTAAGGTATAGGGGGAAAAAATGCGAAACACATTTTATAAAAGAAAAAATGTGTTAAAACTCGGATAAAAAATGAGTGGTTTGATAAAACAAGTGTGATTCCTTAAAGGATAGTGAAGCCAGAATATAATATTAAAGTTGGAGTCCTTTTATATCTGAAAAAATACTCAGAATTTGGTCCCTATTCTTTAACATTAGCCGAAGACAGCCTTAACACGCATCGTCCCCCTACTCGGCGGGTCTTGAGCTGTACTAACTCAACATGCTGGCCAAGCAGTGGCGCAAAGGGGGGGAGGGGTCCAGACCCCCCAAAGCCCTTGATTTTTTCCGATTGATTATAATTCTAAGTATATAGTACGTAAAATTTAATTATTTGTTATTAATGATTAATTTTATTAATTAATGCTAATTATTTATTCAGTAATTAGTTTTTTACTGTGTTTTGTTCCCGAAAATCAACAAAATCAAAAGGAGCATGATACAAGAATGGTGAACTTTCGACCCCGGAGTCCGTTACCTTGACCACTAGACTACCGCGGCCACAAAAATGTCGCCAAGGGGTGCAATGTAATAGGAATTTACTGTGAGTGGATACAAAACTTTCTGGCAGACTTTTGAATAATTCTGCAAGAATTTTCTTTTTTTTTTCCTTGCATTATCTCGAGTGGTATTATTCCTACTTGAAAAGCATTTTGGGAAAACGCTGAATACCTTGTAAATTACCCTACTTCCTTAAGTCCGTCATAAAGTGAAACATAAAACTGACCCGATCGTATCACGACAAAAGATTGCTTAATCCAATTATTTTTCGGAGCAATATTTCCTTCTGGGACGTCATTTTGTTTCTTGAACGTGTCAAATTCGGCTTGTTTGCATGCGTTGCTAAGCCGTAGCCCTCAATTTAAATAATTAAACTAGATGTCCACCTGATATTGGCTGTTTGTAGCTGCTTTTCAAAATTGTTTCAAAACAAGGGGATCTCCTGCTGGTTGATTTTGAAGATTAAAATTTCATGCTGTTCATCGAAGGAGCTATTCGTTTACTTTGGATGCATTCAGTGTTGGGTAAGAGATTGATTTTGATTAATAGCGCAGTAAATAAACATGCTCATTATCAATATATAAGTAGCGACAAATATTAAATATTATTCGCCGCTAAAGAGCTATTGAATAAGATACCAATAAAGTGTACCTGAATACTTTTCACAAATGGCGGGTATTACTAATAATGAACTTAATTTTATGAGGAGTTAGAAACCTCTCTCTCTTTCTATATATTGACAATGTTAAATTGGCTGTTTTCAGTGTACCTTTTCTCAAAAATCTGTTATTTGTACATGCTTGAAATTTTTCATACAATTAAAGTACACCTTTCTCATTATATTGAAATGAGCTTTTAGCTAATTTTGAATTTTTTAATAATTTATGAAATATTTTATCAAATATTACGAAATTAGATTCATTTTTCGCAAAAAAAATTTTAAAAATAAATTTTTGAGTTTTTTTCAAAAAGCACATTTTAGTATATATTAGCCATCATTATAAATATATCATAAAAAAAAGTTTACATACCTGTGAACAGTAGTTTCACGGAAAAGGTACATCGAACTTTAAAATTTACATTTTGAGATAAATTGATTTTAATGTATACAGTGAGACTTCTAATCGGCTAGGAAATAAAAAAAATAAAAGTCTCAATTTACAATAAAAGATACATGTTTTGTTTTATATTAGACATTCAACTTTTAAGACAAAAACGAAGTACTTTGTTTACATTTTTCGCCATTCAAATGGGCGTGGCCCATTTTCAACGATTATTTAAAAATAGTTTTTAAGGGCTTCTAATTACCCTAAATGTTAAAGTACGGTATTTCTAGAAAGGTTAAAATCTATACAATTTGAAAATGTAAAAATCTCAAATTGTCAAAAAAAAATAGGATTTTAACTGTCCAACACCCCAAATAAGTTATAACAGTGATAAATTTATTTTATATTTTGTGTATTAGATTAGAGTAAAACTATTACTAAATTTTAACAATTCATTGATGTATGCAATGTATACGTAATCAGGAATTCAAGAAAGAATTTGGGACTACAATTGCTCTAGCATGGAACTTTTTTAAAAAAATTCCAGTACTTTTCATTTAGTCTTTAATTCTTCTTTGATGAAATATATATGCGTTTCTGATTTTATACATATTTTATTAAATGAAACCTGTATGAATTACTATGATTTTTCATTTAGTCTATTTTTTCTTTGATGAAATATATATGTGTTTCTGATTTTATACATATTTTATTAAATGAAACCTGTATGAATTACTATGATTTTTCATTTAGTTTTTATTTTTTCTTTGATGTGAAATATGTATATGCGTTTTTGATTTTGTTTATTTTATCAAATGAAACATGTTTGAATTTATTATTAATTTTAAATATATAAATGTGTTAAATTAATTAATTAAAAATTATAATGTTAAATGTACAGATTGTAAATACGCATGCATGTAATAACTGAACTGAACTCAGTGGCGCAACAGCCCATGTGGGCCAAGGCCTACTGTGCCTATCTTAGTTTACGTGACCTTAGGCGCTGGGGTGCATGTGCAGACGTATCGGTCAAGTGGTCAATCTGACGTGAAAACCCCCAGTGTTCAGTTCACAAGCAAGATTGGTACTCATTTATCAACCCACTGAAGGAATGAAAGGCTGAGTCAATTTTGCGCAGCCCGAGATTTGAACCCCGGACCTGTGGCGTGGAACCGTGGCCACTCAGCTACTGTGCTTCACAAATGTAATGCATATATTTAAAAAATTATGCAGTTAATTTTTCCCTCATTTTTTCCCTAATTTTCCCTAATTTTTCATATTAAATTTTTTAAATTTTATCGTAACGTGTGTTTTTTTTAGAACGTAGGAAGCAACAGCCGTTTGTGGCCTCGATGGTCTAGTGCAGTGGCCTCCAACCCCCGGTCCACGCACCGGCACCGGTCCGTGGATCAAGTACTACTGGTCTGCACAAGAAACACATTAAATTATTTCCATTTTATTTACTGAGGCATATTTTTCTTGGGTTTTGGGCTACTTTTTATGAAAATCACTTTATATTCTTTGTTAAATTACTTTATATTCATTTTTGGTGTAGCTGTATTTTATTCTGAAGGCACGTTTAAGGTATCCGACTACGTTCGGAACCTTGATTTTAAAAAAGCACATAAATGGATAATTTTCATGATATTTAGTGTCACTTAGATTAGAATACATGTATAAAATTGTTTTAAGGACACATTTTGACAAAAAATTATTTAAATACAATATTTCGGCAAAAAATTAACTTAGAATAACCTTTTATCAAAATGTTCTCCTTTTGTGAAAAATGCTTCTATTATAATAATATTTTGCCTGTATATATCTCAGACCTCTGTACAGAAGTTCAACTAGAAGTTTTGAAATATTCACATTATTTTCAGAGTTACAACCCATTGAAATAATTATCGGCGTTTTTTTCTGAAAATTTCTCCCCTCTGTTGTCGCAAAACATAGATAAACCCACTTCTAAGTTATATATTTCAAAAATTCTCTTTGAGTCTTTGTACAGAGGTCTGAGCTAAATACAGGCAAAATATTATTATAATAGAAGCATTTTTCACAACAGGAGAATATTTTGAAAATGGGTTATTCTATGTTCATTTTTTGTCAAAAAATTGTACTTAAATAATTTTTTATTGTAATACTATTCTTAAAACAATTTTATATACATTTTCTAATCTAAGTGACACTAAATATCATAAATATTATCCATTTATACGCTTTTGTAAAATCGCGGTTCAGAACGTAGTCGGATACCTTAAATACAATTAAAATAAAATTATTAAAACAAAACAATCGAAAATATAAACAATCAACGTCCTCCCCTCAACAGGTCGTGGTAAAATTATCCAATGCTGACTGGTCTGCGGCGATAAAAAAGTTGGGGAACACTAGTCTAGTGGTTATGGTCATGAACTCGAGTCCTAGAAAAACAGAATTCCCGCCTTGTAGAGGTACTGTGCACTTGTTACCGATGCACGATAAATCTGCCGAAGCTGAAAAGTGCCCCTGTTGGCATGGTGTGGTAGTTTGGAGGGGCGCGTCAGCTCAGATTCGTCCTCGTCACTTGACCAAAGTTTAAAATTATGAGGTCCATCACCAATAGCCCTAGTGGTGCTTTTATAATACGACGTTAATAAACACCCACTCAACAACCGTTTTTTGTTTACTGTACAAATTGTATCTTTTTCATTATAGTTTATTTTACATATTTCAGGGATGGTATCTTTGTGTGAAAATAGGTGTAAATTTAATTTACAATTTGTACCTGAAAAATTCAAAATATCCTATTTACAAATTGTTTGTAAGCGATCTTGTTTAAAGTTGGTCGTTCGTATTAAAAAGTACGCACTTTTACAACTTATCTCTGTTTGAAAATACATGAAACTTTTCTCAAAAGGCTTCATACTTTTGTTTAGATATATAATGCATTTTTATCCTCATATGTTTTATTCTTGTATGTTTAAATAATATCATTGCCTGTAATAGGGGGTAAATTGAACGCTATACTAAATGCACACTTATTGTGTGTCATTGCCTCTTGAAAGCATGGATTAATTGCAATTTTTTTCAACAAATATAAATATCTTTCACAGATGATTTTCTCTCTTACATCTTTGATTCACAAAAGATAAATAAATAATAAAAATAAATGTTTCAAAAGGAGTTGAATGTATTTTGAAATTCTGAAACTTATCAAAATTTACAAGCTTTCGTATTACCTTTACGCTACATTAAAGCTATATTTCCCACTTTTATCCTTTATGTTATAAAATTTAAAATATAAGTTATTTTTTAATAAATGTCGAAGCGATTTTTGCATACGTTTGGTGTAATACTTTCTTTGGTGTTCTATCTTTCGAACGAAATATTGAAGAATAACGATTCTTGCTCCATTTCTAATATTCAAGTTTTTTTTTAAATTCCTACTATTAGCTCACATACTTTATATATTTATTTATTTATCTTCGTGGAATTTTCAATCATTAATAAAATACATTTTAAAGCGCTCAATTGAGCTGAAATTTTATATACATGATAATTTGTGATGACAATACAGTAATTTAATTATAATTAATAAAAAATAATGGATTAAAACTAATTATTTAAAGAATTACAAATACAGTCAAGTTGGCATCATTTTTGGCGACTTATGTCAAAACTTGAAAAGGTTTTCTTTTCTCACGTTTTAAAACATTCAGTTAAACTGAAATTTCATACACACGATTGTTTTGGATGACAATACGATACTTCATGATAATTAATAAAAATTAATTACCACTTAATGTTTTGATGGTGTCATATGTATATACATATTTATATTAATTGTAACTATTTAATAAAAAGTAGTTAAACTAAAAAAATTTCTTTGATCTAGGGCACGACTAAAGAAATTCATTTGGGATCAAGACTTGGTGTAATAGTAGTACTCCTTTAGGGTGCTTACCCCTCAATATAATTCCGCCGAATAGCGAGTCAATGCGGAGAAAATAGCCTTCGAAATTCATGCTTAGTTTTTATACAATAAGTTTTAGTTTCCTCCAACGAGCCCATAGCCTGGTAGGTAAATCGTTTGGATACTATGATATAACTATGATATATGCTATGCTACATGTTTGGTTCGATTCCGCGCGTGTGATCAACTTTTATTCTTCAATTCATTTAGGGATTCCCATATTGCGGAACCGTGAAAAGCGCATAAATGGAGTTTTCCAATATTTAGTGTAGCTTTAGATTAGAATACATGCATAAAATTGTTTCAAGGACATTTTGACAAAAAATATTTGAATACAATATTTTGGGGGTACAACTTAGAATAATCTTTTTAAATGCTTTTGTGAAAAATGCTTTTATTATAATAATATTTTGCCTGTATATAGCTCAGAACTCTTTACAGAGGCTCAACTAGAATATTAGAAAAATTCACACTATTTTCAGAATTACCACCAATTGAAATAATTATTGGCGTTTTTTTCTTAAAATTGCTCCCCTCTGTTGTCGTAAAAAAATGAATAAACCCAATTCTAAATTTATATTTCAAAAATTCTAGTTGAGCCTCTGTAGAGAGGTCTGAGC
The DNA here is from genome assembly GCA_019973955.1 of Trichonephila inaurata madagascariensis. Lineage (NCBI taxonomy): Eukaryota > Metazoa > Arthropoda > Arachnida > Araneae > Nephilidae > Trichonephila > Trichonephila inaurata. The sequence goes on from BMAV01018204.1 coordinate 294,170, forward strand.
TATATACAGGCAAAATATTATTATAATAGATGCATTTTTCACAAAAGGAGAACACATTTTGAAAAAATATTATTTTAAGTTAATTTTTTGCCGAAATATTGTATTTAAATAATTTTTTTTGTCAAGATGTCCTTAAAACAATTTTATACATGTATTCAAATCTAAGTGACTCTAAATATCATGAAAATTATCCATTTATGCGCTTTTGCAAAATCACGGTCCCGAACGTAGTCAGATACCTTAATTATATTTTAAAATTAAATAAACTTATTTATGAAAGGTTTATTAAATATTAAATGATATTTTATGTAATAATTTTGTATTTTATAAAGTTAAAAAAAATTTAATAAATTTATTACTTAAATTATCTATTTAGTAATAATATTTAAATTACTAATTAAAATTAAAATAATTATTAATTAAAATATTTAAAATAATAAGTATTAATTAAAATATTTAAAATAATTATTAATTAAAATTATTAATATTTAAAAATAATTAACAAATTATTATTTATTAAAATAGATTGATGACTCTTTATCATAATTAATCAATTACTATTTATTATAATTAATTAAGTACTATTTATTATAATTAATTCATTACTATTTATTATAATCAATTAATTAAAATTAAGAATTATTATTAATATGAAATATTATTAATTCATTATTTATTATTAATTTATTATGAAATTATTATTAATTTATTATTAAAATTATTATTAATTTATTATTAAAATTATTTAACTAAACTTATAACGTGTACTCAAAAATAACACCGGCGGCTAGCTCAAATAATTTTAATTGGTTATACTTTTTAATTGAGCACACAGTTACAAATACATAAAATAAAACCCAGTTAACCTTTATACAAATACTAAGGGGTTGGCGAGGGCAGACATTGGCATATCCTTTCTTCACCGAGGAGGCAGGCTGACTCTCGCACGTCCTTCCTTCACCGAGGTAGCAGTCAGACTCGTTACTTGTTCATACGGCCAGGAGAGGGCGCTCTATTACCATTCGTTACAAACTTAAATTTATTTGAAAAGGACTTATTAAATATTTAATAAAATTATAAAATAAAATTAAATTAATAATATATAAAAAAGGCATTTTTTATTATATTAATTATAAAATAATTAATTTAATAATATTAACATACTTTATAAATTATTTTATATTATATGTAATATTTTATTTATAGTATATTGTATTTCACATTATAAAACTATCTGTAACTAATTTTTATGTAAAATATTGTTTAAAAAACTTAATATAAATATTTATATAATTAAAGTAATTTTCTTACTTTATAACATACAAAATAATTACATAAAATATCATTTAATACTTAATAAACCTTTCATAAATAAATTTATTTAGTTTTAAAAAATAATTAAATGAATTGAAGAAAAAAAAAGGTGATCGCGCACGTGGAATCGAATCCTGACCTCGCGCATGGGAACCAAACGATTTACCAACCAGGCTACGGACTCATTGGAGGAAATTAAAACTTAATTGTATAAAAGCTAAGTATGAATTTCGTGGGCTATTTTCTCCGAATTGACTGGTCATTCGGCGGAATTACATTGAGGGGTTAACACCCTAAATTAGTACTACTATTACACCAAGTCTCGACCCCAAATGAATTTCCTTGGTCGTGCCCTCCCCTTGTAAGTAGGAATTGACTTAAAACTTTTTTTTTATATTACTTGTTTTAAAGTCTAACTTTGTATTGAGCTGTGTTAGCTAATAAGCCAATAGTGCTGTGTAAAAAGGGTCAATTTCCATTTTTTAAAATCCCGATTCAGTCACAAAGAACTTTTTTATCCAAACAATACGGTATTTATATGATCACACAAATATAACATTTTATCCTTTTTTAAGCTTTTCTTCCTTGACGTCACGATATATTTTTAGAGAGATTTATTATTGTATTTATTAGTTTTTTATTTGTAGTACAATTAAAGCTGTTTTTTCGGATAAATCTTTACTGTAATTCCCCCCCTCGCAAACAAATTGCTGTTTAGAGGAGATTATTGAAATGTAAGCGAAAGACCTCGTCAATTCTGAGGGTATGTTGTTTATCACTAGGCCGGAAAAGCGACCTCATTCAAAAATCAATTCTTGCTAGCTGGATTATGAAGTTTTGTTTTAAAAATTCATTTGTTGGAAGAAGTAACACTCCAATTAGTAATAAAATAATAATAATAACAAAAGATTAGGGGCACAGCTTACAGTTTTTGATTCAGTAATATATATATTTAATTTAAAGAAAGATGTTTATATATAATGCCTTTTTTTAAACTTCAGATATAGGTTTTTCAAGTAGTTTTTAGTTCACCAGTTACAACTGAGTAGAACAGCCAGTATGTTTCCTAGTTAAATTATATAGATTTACTCGTAAATATTGAGTACCCACTCTCCAAATTGTGCAAAATGATTACGATTCATATTTCCTTTGTTTGCAGGAACATAAATGTTTAAAACTATCTTCAGGCCATATTTTTCCAATGCTTCATTGTTCTTTTTGTTCGGCAAACGGTTTGCAAAAATGCTTATTTTGTTTTCGAAGTATAAAATCTTTTATACCCCCTCTCGCCTCCCCACACACATATTTCAGAAAACACAGTTTTTATAATTCATACTCTTAACATTTTTTTTCTGTAAATACCATTGTTTTTAATTTCAGATTAATGCTTTTTTTATTTTTTTTATTGCTCAGAGTGCCCGAATTTTTTTTAAAACAAACAATGTTTTTTCAAGTTTTTTTTAAAATTGTTTTTTAATTTTTAACTATTTTAACATAAATATAGTATAGCATGACATCTGTCACAAATACTTCTTGTTCCAATATTTTCCCCAAATTCTTGTTAATTCTAAATTTTTCTGGTAAGAAAAAGTGTAATAGTTACAGAGAGCTTAGTTATAAAGCTGAAATTTTCTTGGTTTATCCCTTTATATCCTTCTCTTTGGTTGATACATATTTAGCTTCACATATTCAGTTGTTAATCTCGCAAATGTCTTTTTTTTTCCTTTTTAAAAAATATACTTCTACTTTAAGTTTAACTTATTTAAGTGCATATCACTATAATAAAATTAAATGGATTATTGACTTATAAAAATTATTATATATTAAGCACTAAAAAAATTGTTATCTTATGTTTTTATTAAAAAATGTTCCTTCTTATCCTTTTAGATCAGTGCTCCGCAACCTTTTTATCGCTGCGGACCGGTCAAAGTTTGATAATTTTACCGTGGCCCGCTGAAGGTGGGACACGTTGATTCTTTATATTTTCGATTGTTTTGATTTAACAATTTTAATTTAGTTACATTTAAATATGTCTTCAGAAGAAAATATAGTTACACCCAAAATGAATAAAAGTGATTTAACGTGAAATATAAAGTGATTTCCGTGGGAAAATGCGCAAATCCGAGAGAAATGCACCACTTTAAATAAAATGGCAATAGTTTAATGTTCGGCACCATTTGATCCACGGCTCGGCACCGGCCCGCTAACCGGGGGTTGCGGATCGCTGTTTTAGATTGCATTTCTGTTTTACAAACGATCACACACACACACACATTTCCCGCGAATCCCTTTATCTCAAAAAATAAAATAAATAAATAAAAAGAACGTTTTTTTCTTTCCTATGTCTAATTTTTCGTTAATATTAGGTTCATCTGATTAAGAATACTCATGCACTAAAATATTAATAAAGAATAATTTATTTCTTAGTTAAAATATTATAATTAAAAATCTAAAACGGTTTTTTCATTATAGTTTTTCTAGTATTTTATTTCCATTATTTCTATGTTTTACAGCTGGTCACCGTTGAAAATATTCTAAAAACTTTTGTTAGAAAGAGAACAAACGATAATAAGTACAGCAGAAGTATCAGGAAACATGGTTTTCAAGATCATGGACAGACTAATGAAAACAAATGAGTAAAAATGACAAAATGAATTAAAGTCTCATTGTTTGTTGAATATACGCCTAAGCAGACTTTATTTTAACTAAGGAATTCGGCAAACTCGTTTTGTTAAAGGTCACCTGCCTGCCTAATCCTGGTTGCACCCACTTGTCAAAACAAAATAAGTATTTCAAGATGAATATCACGGGAAATCTAACGAAAAGACATTGTTTTAATGACCTTGAAAAGCGCGACTCTACAGGAGGAAATTCAACCCAGAAATGCGATAGGTGGTGATATTTGGAATTATTATCTGTAGTTGCAATTATTTATAACTCCAAAATGGATATTTTTTTACGAATTGAAGCAGTAAAAAAGGCAAAAAAAAAAAAAAAATCTTATTTTATTTTTGGTTATAAAAATAAACTTAACAAATATATATAAAGACAAAAAGAGCAGGACTGGGCAAAAAACAAAATAAAAAGGTTGTAATGTAAAGCCCAAGAAAGAAACCAAAAAAGGTTCTCAAGACTTTAAACCCCCCCCTTTTATAAATCCCCAATAAAAAACTCTGTCTAACCATCTTTTTACACATTCTTTTGCAACTAGATGCAGAATGTTTGTAATCATATTACAAACTCCAACAAAATTTAAACTGTAAAACTATTCTTTTTCACAAATTCTATTTTACACATCAGAGCAGTTAATGAAAACGATTAAAAAAACAGTTGTGAGAAAAATAAAATTAAAAAAGATATTTTTAACAAAAAAAACAGTCAAGTATTTCCCCCTATTGCGATAAAATGCCATTTTGTTGAATCATGCAACAAAGGGAACGATTTTTTCTTATATCTAAATACCCGTTCCCCACCTGCTTCGCGGGGATTTCATGATGTTAGATGAATATATACATAAAACTGTTTATATATATATATATATATAATAAAAAAAAAAAAGTGAAGAAAAAAACCTACGTGCTAAAAGGGAAGAAAGTTCCCCCCAAAAACAAAATTGTAAAAAAATCTTTGGACTAAACTGGGGGACCCATTATGATTTCTAAAGTTTTTCGCTGAATTAGGCCAGGAATTTGGGGAAATGCTTTTTGGGTCCCAAACCCTTTTCCTCAGCAGAAACTATAAAGTCTTGAGTAGGTAAAAATGAAAGATTGAATTTTAAAAAAAAAATTTTTTTTTCCCGGTTTTCCCTTTTATGAAGTAAAAAGTCACGATATGCCGCCGGGGCATCTCCGTCGCGGGAGTTCAATCTTTCTCCCGAAGGGGGCTCGTCATTTTCAACGCCACCGGCGGTTCATTTTTTATTTCTTTTGTTCCCCCCAATACTTTTTTTTAGGGCTCCCACCCCTCCGACCCCCTCAAGTTATCTCCATCCAGCCCCTTCTTCCAGCCCCCTAAAACCCTTTTTAAACACCAGGGTGGGTCCACACCACACCCCTCGTCTTTCTCATTGATGGGCCACAAAAGTCTGCCGCGTCCCGGGCCCAAATTCGTGTCCTATTTGTCGGAAACACAAATACATACCGGGCGTCTGGAATGTAAAGGTACCATCATTCTTGTCGAACATCGGGATACCCCTTTTTTCATCACACCACCTGTGTTCTATAATCCCATTTTCTCGACACCGGCTGAGGCGACGGGATTCTTTCAGACAGCTTCGCCTATTGTCAAGGGGGGTTCCGACTTTTTGGCCATTATGACTACCAGACTGGGTGTCGGCGTTTGCTCGAGGTCAGACAATGAACAATGACCTCATGGCCACGTGCACTTGTCACTTAGCAACTGTTCGGAGCCATAAAACTTAAGGGTGAAAAGAGGTGGGTTCACCCCAACGAAGACTGAATATATATATATATATATATATATATATATATATATATATATATATATATATATATATATATATATATTATATATATATATATATATATATATAGGACTTAAAGTATTAGGGAATATAAATATATTCCGATCAGTGAGATTACAACCTCACCAATAGATGGCGCTACCAGCAAATACATGCATTTCCCCCCGGAACTGTGGGTTTTGGGGGAGAAGAGAAAGCGACAGGAAGCGAGAGAGACGTCTGAGGGAACATACTCCGGTTTACGAACGAGAGGTCACGTTTTTCGGTCAACAGGTGTCGCGAGGCTTAGCCACGAGTGAGAGTATGCTGCGTGAAATAACTCATAAAGTTTGTAATCAGTATTTAATTGGAAATAATCTAATGTTTCATTAAACAGTAATTTTCTAATCTGCTTATTTCTTTGAATATCAAGATCCGGAACATAGTGACTTACCCTAGACAACAAAAGAAAAGCCACTTGTATAGATAAAATACACCCCTACACACACACACATATATATATATATTCTTGATATCTTAGCATTAAGAATTCGATTGCATTGAAAAATATTCTTATAATTCTTGATTTAAAAAGGACAGAATTTTCCAATAATAATTTCTAAAATTGAAGTGGAATTGTCTTTTACTCTCGTGTAGCCCCTTCCCAAGCGGATTCCCACAAAGCCCATTTTTAGTGGATCTATACTCAATAAAATAAACATGCTTGCCAAATCTAAGCTGCCAGTCTAAATCTAATAGATCAAAAACGGATTTTTTAAATCCATAAGCTCCAGTAACCACCTTTGAGACACGATTTCTGAAAGACCTGTTCAACAAACCCCTTTGGGGATTTATTTAGCCGGGGCGGGTGGAACAAATAAACAGACATTTTAAATTTTAAAAAGATTTTCTTAAAATGAACTTAAACGTCTAACAATTTAGAAAAATTTTAAAATGAGAATCTAGAATGAACGAACACCAAAAAAAGTTAAACCGAATCGCGTAACTTAGACCACTTTCCCTTTCGTTATAATTTTTTTCCGCCTACTCTTCTTTAAATATATTACAAGTCCAATACAAATAATCAGTCACCCTTTAAACCAAAAAAAGCTTCATTACTATATGGAAACCTGGGCGCGCGTAATGTTTGCCCCTTGGATAAGGGGGGATTCCCCGGGAACTTTACGATAGGCGCAAACCTTGTATCTCCTCCCAAAAAAACATTCATCAAATTGCCCTCCCCCACTGAAACTTCTGTTCTTTTAAAATATCTTATTTGCATTTCGTTTTGGGTTTTGGTTGGGAAAAAAGTTGCCTTTAAACTTCCCTCAAAAACCCAGGGATGTTAAAGAAAAAAACGCGTGAGCCCGTCACAACCCGTTCAACCCAAAAACAGAGACATGCATACCAAATTTCACATTACTGTAGGTCAGTGGTCTTCAAACTTTTTCAACTAACCGAACCCCTAGAATTTGACGGGGCTTTCATAGAACCCCTTGAACTAGAAAGCGTTTTCGTGGAACCCCTAGAACTAGTAAGTGTTTTCGTGGAACTCATTCCATACACATACTTCGGAAAATATATCTCAAAATAATATTTAAAAGTTAGTGTCTGACCATCATAGTCATAGGTTCGCCATCACTGCCCTAAGTTTCATCGCAATCGAATGAGCGGCTTAGGAAGGCATAAGGGACGCACACACACACAGTGACGGGGCTTTAAGAGACTTTCTACTAATAGGGAACCTCTTGGGGAATCTTTGGGCCAGCAATCGCACACTATATATTTCTAGAGAATGATGGTCTCTAAAAGTTAAATGGAGGGAGAAGGCAGATTTATGTGCTTATATATTGATTGATTTACAGATTATTTGTTAACATTGCACTCTGAAACACGAAAGTTATTGATGACCTCTCGTAATTTGGAAACACAGTCATGTAACGAGAACGACATCTGATCTGGCACCCCACTCACCGAACTTCCACGTCAAGTCAATGTGAGGACTTAAACAAATTTAATCTGCATAACACACAGTCCTCGACACCAGCTTTTCTTAAACTGTGGTCCACGGACCCATGTGGGTTCGCAGCGCCTCTCTAGGGGGTCCACGGAGTCTCTCACGCACTCGCACGTATCGTTGAGATTGCCCTCTTTTACAAACTCTGAAAGGCCTCTTTGAAAAATTGAAAGATGTGCCATACTAGACTAGATCACTAAATAGTCCCCAATGAAAAAAACTCTACTAGAACATGTATTTTGATTAAGAAGATTAAGTCGGGGAGGGATGTTTAAAATCTTGGGGTCCGGATGTCAGGCTGATTCATAAAGGGGGCGGCGATCGAAAGTTTAAGAACCGCTGCTCTACACTGCTTTTGCTAGCGAGATTGTGTAAATAGCTTATGGAATCATGGAGATTTATTCGGGGTGTTGAACTATAATTCGCTTATAATGAGTCAAATAAAACCTTAAAAAAAAAGAAAAAAATCTATCCAGTTCTAGATTTTTTAGAAAATACATATATCATTGTTGTATAGGAATGTGAATATTGATCGTGAAGGTTGTCAAACTCAGAACCCTCTAATCAATATTCGAAAATAATATTTTAACTAATTTTCGATGAAGTTCTACTCTATTCAACAACAGTTTAATCTTACTAGATACCTCTGATGAAATCGATCATTACCAGTCTTCTGAATACTCGTATGTTAATTCTATTTTTGTCAAATTCAGCATTGTATTTTTACAAAATTCGCCTCGTAGTCGGTAGAAAAAAATAAGTAAAGTTTTTCAACTGGATTCGACCAACAAAATTTTTATATGGTGTAACGTCGTCGGTAGTTAGTACACAAGAAAATTTGTTACAGCCTCATTTTAAAATTTAAATAGTATTTAATAGCTTCATATGATAGTAAAATGATGTTCATTAAATAGGCAAGCCGAGGCCGGACAGTCTTTTCACTCGAGGGTCAATCAACTTATTCCATAGAACTCGACAATCACTTGCTTTTCCGAACCAGTTTACTCCATGGCTCTCTGTTTCCCGTCGGGGCTCCGTCTCACTCAGGGCTCTATCCCCAACCTTTTCTACTCTCTCCGTTCGTTTCAAATCTTTTCAAGTCCGTCCCTTCTCCTCCGTCCAGCGTTCCAGTCTTTTCAAGTTTTCCTTCTTCTCTCTCCGTCCAAAATTAACCTTTTAAACACCAGGGGCAGGTCCACCATACGCCCTATAGATGGCTGCACTCATTGGCAGGCCAAAAAGGTCTGCCCTCGTGCCCGGGCCACTTTCGTCTCCCATTTGCACGGTAAACACAAACACATTCCTCGTCCGTCACCAGGAATCCAAGGGCGCCATAATTACCTCATCCATTCATCTCACACCTGGGCCTCACAGCCCCACTCTCTATAGACAAGGCTTGCATACAGGCTTCGCCTATTCAAGACTTTCATACAGGAATGCCTATTGTCTACCGGCATTCTTTAGCCATTGTAAATTCCAGACCAGATGTCGCGCTTGTCCGAGGAGCCGAACAAGCAAACAATGACCCCATGGCCACCTGCGCTTGTGCTCACTCAACATCTGTTTGGGATGAATAGATATGGTGACTTCCAGAAGAAGGTGATAAGTGGGGTTCCGCCCCAATCAAGACGTCCACTAATGGATAGATATTTACAATTATTCTTTGACAGTATGCACGAGGTTATAAATTTTTTTATTAAAATAGTGCTCCTTTTGTACTCAAATATGACTCTGTCTCAGGTTTTAAAAGGCTTTATACAATAGGTAGGAATAAATAGATATCCTTTGGGAATGATAGTTTCCTTTAAAAAAAAGTGCAGCAGAGGTAAGTTGCTTTGGTTACTTTGTGACCCAATAAAATTCTTTTCAGGGCTCATCTCTAATTGGGTGAGGTCGAGGTATTTCTATAATAAGAGGCAGCTTCAGGGCTTTGATTCGTATACCGTATATTCAGTGTTTTAACGCACTTTTAACTAAAAAATAAGGTTGAGAATTTGTGGGTTATTCACCGGATCTTAAAAAATGATAAGCTTCAGGATTGTGATATGGCCATTTGTCGATGAGCCATAATAGTAGGGGTTTCTCAGCGTAAGTTGAGGTGTGGGATTCTCAAAAATGAAGAGACATTTTAGAATTCTTAATATGACTTTTTATTAAGATTTTAACTTAAATTATATATATTGAACAAACTTATATTTGGTGAGAATAAACCAAAACACGTAGCCGTGATTAACACAGAATCGCGCGCAATTGGATCTTATCTATATGAGTATTTTATCCACTTACTACTCTCAATCTAATACTATTTCGAATTCGGAAAATAATCTTCCCTACCTTGAATTTTCAGCCATACCGGTTCAATCAACTTCAGATATTCAGTTGGGCGCTCGAGTACAATGGTATGTACCTTGTATGATATTGGCTAGATATATTTGATTCTTGGAGTAGGCAAATCAATTTACACTTCTACCTTTTTCACTGAACTTTCTCTAAATTGCGCCATCGCTGGCTTACTAAAACTTCTGTCCTTTTAAAGGTTATCTTATTTGCATCTATCCTTCGTTTTCGCCTGGCTTGGATTTGGGTTGGAAAAGATTTGCCATTAATCGTGGCAAATCAAGAACACAGAAGGTTATGTTAGAGAAAGGATGCGTGATGCGTCACAGAATGAGTATAAAAAATATATTTCCAGATATGTCAAAAGTACTGTTTATTTAAAATATGGCTCACTTTGTGAACTTAATTATTAGATAACATGACAAAAAAAGAATTCGTTGTATCCGTCTTCCGTTATGTCTTCATCGAATTCTGGGGGCTGAAATTTGACGCCAGGGGTGCTGCGCTGAAGTTGTTGTTTATATTTCGCCAAGATAGGCGATAATAAACCTAATATAGTTTACCTTGAGAATATTTTTTATCGTCTGGCAATGCGGATGCCATGCGGGTACTTGCGTATAATGGGCGCAAATTTTGGTATTTTTCCCCCGTGGTAACCTTATTAATTTCAGACGATTTTAGTTCGAATTCTTAGAAAATGTAACCATTTTCACTGCAATCGTTCTTCAAGACAGCTGCTTTAGTCTTCTGTTGTATTTTGTGCTGTTTTCGAATATCAATATTTCTAATATCATTGGTGAGTACCAGGAAATTTTTTAAAAAAAATTATGAGGCCTGTGATTTTAATTATTGCTGCACATCTCACTTTTAAACTTTATTTTAATCTTTTATAATGCACTTTTAAAAGTTCCTTGTTCGATGCAATTCATTGCAGAAACTCACAGTTTTTGGAATATTGCAAGTCATCACAGCACTTTTTAATTTATATTCATTATTAATTTAAATATAAATTATACAATTATTTACCTCTAGGCCATCATCTTGAATTTCACATTGAATTTAAAAACAGCGGCGCGGTAAAGAATCATAACAGTCTTGGCTTGATGGTACCCTATATCAAATTAGTTCCGAATATTGTTTAATCTTTTCACCATCGCTTCTATTCTGTTTCATAAAGAGTCATCTTCCTTTCCCTCAATTTTGTTTTGTATACATAGATTAATTTCAAAATAGACTCCGATGATTTATTGCAATTTGTGAAGAATTATGTTACAATAAGAAATTATCATTTTATTTTTTAAATAAAAAGAGAGAGAGAGAGAGAGGATAGACAAATATGGCTAATTTTCTTTGAATCAATTTAGATTACTCTATTAACAGGATCTCACTGAAGTTCATTCTTTATTTGAAGATGCCATTGTTAATACAAAGTGTTAGTATTTTAATGCTTAACAGCCATTTTTATTATTTTTACTTTCAGTTTCCATATGGATACTCATGTTTTTTTCGGAGTGCAGCAGAATCACTACACAGTGCATGTTGAGTGTCGAAATTACGCTCGAAAAGAAATCACAAATGCACATTTTTGCATTGGAAGTAACCACAGAAGGTATGTTGAGTATGTATGTGAATATTGGCGAATAGATTTGTTATAATTCCATCTTAATGCTAAAGCAAAAACGCAAAGTACTTAAGACTAAGAGCAGGTCAAAGCAGAATAGCCACATTAATACTAGGGATGTCGATTCTTTCGAAAAGATCGGTTGAATCGTAACCACAGACGAATCCAATTCACAAAAAATCGAGATCTAAGATAGATTTCTAAGGAATCGATTTTTTTGTTCAAGTCTACATTTACAATATAAAATATAAATCCATTTTATATGGAAAACAAGAAAAGATACCATAATCAAAAGAATCTCTTATCAGTAAAATCAGGGAAATTTTTTAACTTAGAATTCGACTTGGTACAAATATTTTATTACCATGTATCAAAGTACCAGGTATAAAAAGAAGACATTTATTTTCTAAATGTATTTGTTACATTAAAAGTTTAGAAAATAGATAATATATGGCTCGCCAGTTCCCCCCAAGCTTAACCATTAACATTTTTAAAAACAACAGTCAGTCAAGACTACTTGGATCCAAGCGGTTCATAAAATATTTTCTGATGTCGCCGACGACAAAAAAAGGCGCTCACAAGGAACAGATGATTCACGATACTCATAAATATCATAGCTTCAATACGAGTGAACGCTGATGATTACTTATTATTCACTACATCAGTACTTATTATTCAGTAACAAACACTTCATAAAATAATATTTATTTCGCTAATCACTGTAAGCTATATTATGACAGTTAATCAATCAAGGCATAAACTTAAATGGCCAATATCAACTAATACAAAAGACAAAAGATTCTAGAGCGTAACTTGTTTATTTATTAAGAAAAGAGGCCAAAAGGAAACTAAAAGCACGAATCTCACGACTTTTGAGTAGCAACGCTTTAACCTCCATCACCGTAGCTGTACGGGTTTTGCAGACAAGTACATTCAACTAATTACATGAAATAATTTTTATGGTTTTGCAAAACAGAAAGAAACAATCGAGAATGCCGATTTTCTGGGGATGAAATATCGATTCAATTACATATCGATTTAAAAATCAATTTTTTGGCCAAGAAATCGATTTTTTCGAATAATCAATCTCCATAAAGATCGCGCTCCCTAATTAATACACCTGTAGCAAACTCTTGGAGACGGTACTAAGATTGCAGGGTTAAACACAGTTTCAAGAGGTTAAATATTGTTATGCCAACAGATGGCGCTGTAAAAATTGTGGGTTAAACTGTTTTACTTCACGTACTTGTTTGTTCGTTCTCGTTGTCTCCACAGCTGATTAAAGCTGTCTTTACTGGTTCATGTTACAGAATAGAACCCAAATTCAGAATATTTGTTCAAAATGCAAAGTACTGAACACTAATATTATATTCTGGTTTCACTATCACTGTAAAGAATCGTTTATTTGATCATACTACTCATTTTTTATCAAGAGTTGACCATTTTTTCTTTTATACAAAATATGTTTCTATGGTACTCCTACCGTAGAGGTAAATGAGCTTTCCCTTTACGTATTAAGGAAAAACTAATTATTTATGAAATATTTTGAAATTTGAAAACATATCATAAGCACACAAATGCATGTTATAATGTCACAATTTTTATAAAAGTGTGAGACATTTTCTATTTGAAAATGTGCTCCACGTTAAGTTCAAGCTCTTGTACATATATTACAGCAGCCTTAAATGTTATGTTTTTTAAACGCCTTTCTTAAACTAAATCTTTTTATACACTAAGGTAATATTTTTTACAAGACACCAGCTCTATTATTTATTTTCTACATTACCAGGGCAGAAATAACAAGACAAAATCGATTTAAAATCTGCTTTATTATTATTATTATGCATAAAACTACTAGTACCAAATTTTATGTCTTAAAGCAAACATCTACTTTAGATATAAACTTAAACTCAGTGGCGCAACAGCCATGAGGACTAGGGACTACTGTTACTTACATTCAGTATGCAGTGACCATTGGGTGCCGGTGTGCATGAGCAGATGTGTCCCCGATCAGGTGGTTGATCTGAAGCAAGAGCACTCAGTGTTTAGTCCCCAAGCAAGCTTGGTACTCATTTATCTGACCACTGAAGTGGATGAAAGGCTAAGTCGACCTTGCTCATCCCGGGATAGAACCCGGACCTGCAGGTAATGGAAGCGCGACCGCATCACTCCGACAACTGGGCCCTTACTTTAGAATATATTTACATTTAATTTCAAAATCATTTAAACTAAATGAAAACCAAAAAAATGTTACCAAAGGAGAGGGCGACTAAGGAAATTCATTTGGGATTGAGACTTTGTATGAAATGTGCGAAATTGCTCCCTTAGGGTGTTCACCCTCAAACTAATTCCGCCAAATGTTCAGTCAATTCAGATAGTAGCGCTTCCAAAAATTCATGCTTAGCTTTTTATACAATTAAACTTTAATTTCCTGGCGAGTTCGTAACCTGATCGTTAAATCAGTAATGCCCTTGCTTTGCTACCTTAGCGAGATGGGGTTTGGATTCACGCGCTTTGTTTCTTCAATTCATTTAATTATTTTTTTTAAGGCCACATAAAATTTGGCCTACTAGAGTTTATTAAATATTAAATGATATTTTATCTAGTATTTTGTATTTATAAAGTAAAAAATTAAATAAATTTATAACTTAAATTATTTATTAGAAAAAATTATAATTTGCATTATTAATTAAAAATGTTTTAAAATTAGTATAGTTAAAAATATTTTAAAATTATTGTTAATTTAAAAAAATATTTAAAATTTATTTATGAATTAAATTATTTTATAATAATTTTTAATGAAAATGATTAATAATTAAAAGTAGTAAATTAATTATTATTCTTTAAATAATTAATTAATTAATAAAATTAATAATTAACTATTATTTATTAAAATTAATTAATTATTTATTGAAATTAATAATTAACTATTATTTATTAAAATTAATAAATAACTATTATTTATTAAAATTAATTAATTAATTATTAAAATTAATTAAATAACATTTATTAAATTAATTCATTAATAACTCTTCATTACATTTAATTAATTACTATTTATTATAATTAATTAATTAATTATTAAGCAGTAGTATTAAACAAAAATATTATTAATTTATTATTAAAATTATTGACAGTTTTATTATTAAATTATTATTATTTATTATTATATAGTATTTGTAGCTAAAATTATTAATTTATTATTAAGAGTATTATTCATTTATTATTAAATATTAATTTATTATTAAAATTATTAATTTGTTATTAAATATTATTTATTATTAAAATTATGGCTAGTATTAAAATTATTGACAAAATTTTACATTATTAAAAAATTATGGTTTATTATTAAAATTGTGAGTTTATTATTAAGAAGTAAATTTATTATTTATTATTAAAATTATTTAAATAAATTTATTAAAATTATTTAAATAAACTTTTGTATTAAATAAATTTATTTGAAAAGAACTTATTAAATATTTTATAAAATTATAAAAATAATTAAATTAATAATATATAAAAAAGGCATATTTTTTTATATTAGTATAAATAATTAATTTATTATTAATATATTTTATAAATTATTTTATATAATAACTTTATTTATAGTATATTGTATTCACATTATAAAATTATTTTGTAACTAATTTTTTATGTAAAATATCATTTAATGTTTATTATACTATTTTATTATAAATATTATTTATTAATATGTTTATAAATTTAACATGGTATTTTATATATAATTACAGTAATTTTTACTTTATAAAATGCAAATAATTACATAAAATATCATTTAATACTTAATAGCCTTGCTTTTCATAAATAAATATATTTAATTAAAAATTAAATGAATTGAAGAAAAAATTGATCGCGCGTGGAATCGAACCTGACCCGCACATAGTAAGCGAACTGATTTACCGATCACACGTAACGAACTCGCTGCGGGGTAAAATTTAACTGTATAAAAGCTGAAAGCAAAATTTCCGGAGACTAATTTCTCGCATTGACTGGCCATTCGGCACCAGAGATACGATGAGGTGGTGCCTGGTACTACTAACCTAGCTAATCTCGTCCCAAATGAGCCCTGACCAGTTACTCATATTTCATAACTATACCGTTCTGCTGTTTGTTAATACCACGCGTAAAAGAGTTTTTCAATGCTTTCAGACCAATCAGACCGGGCATGTGTTTTGTTGCCATGCCAAATCCAGTTGTTTATTGTTGTCTTACATACCCCCTAGGAGGTCAATTTACGACCAGATTTTCATCATTTGTCTGCTTTACTATGGTACTTGTTTAGACACTTTAAATCTCGTTCGGATCCCAAGTTGATCGAATATTGGAGCAGTAGACACCAAGATATCATTAAACATATTATAAATTTTTAAAAATAAATCGGTATTTATTGATTAAAAGGAATGTAATTTGCAATTTCAATTGCAAATTAACTTTTTATTGAACTCACTATCTTTTTATTCTGAAATTACACTGCTGTTTGTACAAAATGCAACACCATGAAGGAATCATCAGAATTAAATGAACTTTGCAGCAAATATCAATTATAGAATGTTACGTAAAATAGTAAGGTTTCCAGGGGCCCCGCGCATGCGTATTGGCGGTGCGCGAACTAACTTACCTCTGAACTGATTCTCAAAGAGCAACATAGAAATAGAGGATGTATAGCAGGACGGAAAAAGTTAATGATTATTCGTTTTTGGCGAACGTTTTGTGAGACCTAAGTATGCCTCCACGACGAAATAAGGAGAAATTCCTACAACTTACGGAGTTTGAACGGGGTAGGATTCACGGCATTCAAGAAGGAGGATTTTCCTATCGCGCAATAGGAGCTCGTGTGCAGCGGAACAGTTCCACAATTATGCGAGTTTGGAAGCAAATGATAGACGAGCACAGAACAACTCGAAAAACTGGCTGTGGACGACGGAAGGTGACGTCAGCCAGTGACGATGGACATCTGCTCCGCATGGCGGTGAATGACCATACAACTTCCTCCAGGCAGTTGGTAGCACGTTGGTCTACTGCTACAGGTGTACTAATGTCGACTTCGGTATTTCGTCGACGTCTGCTGCTCCATGGAATGCGTGCAAGGGCACCTTTATACAGGATCCCCACTACGGTAAACCATCGACGGCTGCATCTGCAATGGGCTATGGAAAGCAGGCCACAGCGAAGCTGATTGGCACCAGTTGTCATTTCAGATTAATCACCTTCAGTTTGTGGGACCATGATGGCCGCATTCGTGTTGGGCGCTATGCCATTAAACGCTTTACCTTTCAGAGTGCGTTATCGAACGACATAGTGGCTAACACCCCGGAGTTATGGTTTGGTATCAAGGACGATCAATTTGCTACTAATTGAGGGGTAATCTCAATAGCAGCAGGTACGTCCGTGAGTGCTATAACCTGAAGTCGTTCCCTTCCTTCAAGGCATCCCGGAGCTATCTTTTTCCAACGCCAGGATAATGTACGCCCACATGTTTAAAGACTTTGTTGGACTTCATTCAGCCTTATGCAACTTTTCGCTTGGCCTGCTTATTCACCGGATATGTCTATTGGTACGATGTAGGATTTGGTTGGTCGGCGTCTCGCTCGTGATCCGCGTCTTGCAGCTTCAAATCGAGCAGGAACTTTTTACGCTTAGCGCATACAAGCAATGTATAGATTCTCTTCTACAAACGTGAACGACCAAGGTATCTGTTTTGACTCTATGCCACGTCGTATGGCAGCACTATTGCGAAAAGCGCAGCAATGGCTACACCCAAATACTGTTTCGACTTAATATTGTTTTTGCTTTGAAAATTTCGTCTTTATTTGTACCAATACGTATCGTTTTATTTTAAAATTTTAATTCCTGATGATTCCTTCATGGCGTTGTTGCATTTTTGCATACAGCGGTTATAACTCTTTGATATTATTGTGTTATAAGAACGTGTTATTTTTCTGGTATTAATTTAAAAAAATTGTTGTTGCTTTATCGGAATTTCGCAATAGTACTTATTCTCTCTTTCTCTCTCTCTCACTTTATTTAAAAGATGTCCATTCCAATGAAGAAGAAGGTGTTCTTGCGTCTTTGGCCGCGGCTTTGGCTTATAGAACCAACCTCAGGCGGATGGTACAAATTGTGCGTGACTAAGAACGATTCAAAATTGTAGAGGAAAGAAAAAGTGCGCAAAAAAGACAAATTGGCGGAGCTTAAGTTCTTAACTTTTTCATTCTTTTCTACATGAAATTTGTTTGTATTTTTAGATTCTTACACTGCTACTGTAAATTTTTCCTTTTGCATTAGTGGAAATTATTGTCTTATAAAGTTTAAGAGAGAGACTTTGAAATAATAAGATTAATCGAATGGAATGTAGAAAATAATTTAAATGAAATGGTAAAATATTTTCGACTGTAATGTCTTTCATAAAAAGTCTTAAAGCTTTTTGAGAATTGTCCTCGCAACGAAGAAGAATAGAAAGTATGAAGCGTCTTAAACTTCTTGGAAACTCACGGACTCTTTGAAGTCACTTGCTGGCGACGTTGGCCGAACTTATTTGCCGCGCGCTGGATTGCTGGGCGATGCGGATCGGGGCTACACGGCTGGGGCTAAATTTTTACGCCTGCCGTTAGCCTTAGCTTTGAGCACCATGCAGATGACATGATGATTGTGCTCGGTTCACCACAATTTTGAGGGAAGGTACCTTGGGAGTGGTTAGAGGCCTTCCACCTCTCTTCCTCTTCCACCAACCTCACGAGAGGACTTTCGGCTCGACGGTTATATAGAGTACTTCCCGATTCTCCGGGATTCGAACCGAGGCCCTACGGCACCACCACTAACCACTATACCGGATGGGCGGCCCTTTTTAAGTAGACAGTGCGTAGCGTATGTAAATGTGCGTGACTCACAATTTCTCAAACATATGCACAAACCAACTTGATCTATTGCTACCTTTCGACTAAATGAGTAATGATGGAGTATAGTGGTAGGCATTAGCCTAGACACGGACGACGGATATGACACAATGATGCCAATTTGACACTGTGTTGCTAGTTGGCATATCGTTCGAAATTCCCCGCTTCTTAGAGAATACTTCTGGGAATAACATTTGAAGATTCAAATTATTCGAATTATGATTCTATTGAGGCTGAGTGGATAATGAAACGAAACCTCCCTTCCTGGGGCTGAGGCCGCGGGTTCAGTTGACCCATACCTTAAAAAGTCCTTCCCCACTTGATGTACAATTCGTAAATATTACCTTAAAATCCTTCGTATAACACGCACTTTCAATATAAAAAATTAGATCGAAATTACTGGTGCGCGTTATATGCCGGGTAGAAAAATGAAAGCTTAAAAGATGAGAATCGAAAAAATTAGATTTCTACATATATCGAAATATTTTGATTTAAAACGCATTACATTCCTTATGAACTTAAAAGATCGAAGTTCTAGATGTATACTATTTTCCTCCCCAAAAGCTTAGAATAATACTTCGAATAGATGACTTCAAAACATAAGTGCATTGCGCATGTGCATTTCAGATTTCTTCGTAAAAAAGGGGCGGCGAATACCTAAAAACCAAAAATTACAGCTTAAAAGTATAGGTGCGCGTTTTACGCCGGATTTTACGGTATAATGTGCTTAAACATTTTAATATCTGCTTAGAAATGATATATAAATGAAAGTGAATCTAATAAATTAATAATGTTAATACATTTATGCACATAAAAGAGATATATTGTGATATTTGTATCCCTTCCTGTTTGTGAATGTTTTAACATTTTGCGCTTGTGCATCTATAAGAGTTTATGTGTACATATGTGCGATTGGCCCAACTTGCAATGGAAAAGACATGGTATAAAAATTTCAGAGGCTGAAACTACCAGTAATCGAGAAGTGCACCTCGCGACATTTTTTAGAAGTTTGCTTCAGATATTTTTAAATTTGATGTCCAAGCGATCTTAGCATATTTTTCTCCCTGGTTTTCAAACGAAACGTCAATAAATTACATCGATCCGACAGATTCAATTTTTTTTTTAAATAAAGACTGACTTTGTTTGGAGTACATAAACTATCCTGACGATTTTTCATACATTTTTAAAAATGGTATTAAAATACGTCCTTTTTTTTCAATTTTACTATTATTTTTTTTTTTAAATTTCCTTTTAGAAATCCATTAATCCAAGCAATACGTAATTCCTTTGGTGTTGAGAATGAGAGCTTCCTTTTCTTTTTTAATAGAAAGGGTAGGAAAATATCTATTGAGGTAGATTTTACATGCAAATTTTTAACTACACAACCAATTACCAAGTTTTTCGTATTTTTCTTTCCTTAATGAGAATGCTGAGCCGCTTAGCAAGGTTGGTATCGAATATTTTGTAAGTGACATCTTGATCTATGCCCGAAGATTTATTTGGGAAGTTGGCGTTTTTACATCTCCTAAGGATTTTGTAACATATTCTCTCTTGTCATCCAAGACTTGTGTCTGCAGCCCTATTTAACAAGAATAATGCACGATACTCGTGCAATATTCATAACTTTTCTTCGCCCACAACTTCTACCCCTAAGGGGCTCACCTTCGTTAGGTGGTGCAGGGCGTCACAATCAGGTACCCTCTGTGATGCTTTTATATTCCCAAGAGGTTTACTATCTTTTGAGAGTAACACGAGATTGTCCTTGACCCCGGGGTACCCCAGTGATCCTTCCTCTATTTTCGACCCTCCATCTTGTCATCCTACTTTTGCCGTCAGACACGAACCTATGAATGCTTGGCGTACATAGCCAAAACTGGCTCTTGCGCCATAAAACTATAAACTCAACTCAACTCAATTCACCCACAACTTTGCATTGCACCCCTTGTTCTGCCTGTTTTATGCTCTATTGCCATTGGACACGTCTGGATGTGGATGAGGAAAAACTTGATGACCCGGCATACGACGTCTCACAAGGAGGTTTTGAAAGCATGGTATTAGCACCATGCCCAGGGCCTCGTCTCGTCTCGATTCTTGATTCAGCCTCAATAAGATTTAAGAACCGAATAATTTTCAATCTTCAGATGTTGTTCTCGGATATATTCTCTAAACACTAGGAATTTCGAACTACATGCCAATTGCAACTATGACAAGACTGTATTAGGTGATGGCCATCGTCCATGCCTAGACCTCCCTCCCTCCTTCCTTCCTTCATAGTGGCTGACTTGGCCCAGAATTGGGCCTTGGCCTTCTCAAGAACTCTTTCCCAGGGTAAGGCACTTCTTCCTGCCCCAATTGTTCTCCAATTTCTAGTTCTAAAAACTAGGAGATCTTTTTCTGGACACAATCATGCTTAGATTTGGTCTGCCCCCGCTTTCTTCTAAAGTAGGGCCAATTGAGTTTGAGCATTAAGAAGACTTTTTTAGTGGTGCGGTCCTCCTTCATTCTGATAACGTGACCTGCCCATTTAATTCGTTGTATTTTGATAAAGTTAACAATGTCAGATTCTTTATATAATTGATAGAGCTTTAAATTTGATTTTCGTCACCGTGTTCCATTTTCCAAACCTACCTCCAGACTCCACCATTACTCATTTTAGCCGAAAGGTGTAACTTAATCAATCAAGTCAGTTTATTTGGAGTTCTGTTGGGGTTGGGACATTTGTTTCAGGTTGCAGTTTGTACAAGTATTTTGGTTATGTATGCTGTATACTATTTACGTTTAAAGATCACAAGTGGGGCCTAATTTTACATAAGAGCCCAGAGCCTCAAGAAGTCTTAAGAACACGTCCTGGCTATACCAGATCAACTTTTATCAAAACATGGGACAGCATGAGGCAGCCATTCCCCTCCAAGACATAGAAAGCTTCATTCTGAATTTCATTGGCGGGACATATAGAAGCGGAAGGTTATAGCCACACACGTGAAGGCAACTTACTTAATATATATTTGCTTTTCATCTTTTTGATTTCGTAAAGAACTGTTTTCAATCGTTTCATATTGTGTACCGGTTTTTAAAAATAAATTCAGTTTTTATGTTTTCCTTTTGGTGTAAGCATTTTGCAGGTGAGCCAGCAGTGTAAGTCAATTAGCCTCAAATTTACTTAAGTATTGATGACCCAATTTTAATCATAATTTTCTCGATAATATTCATAATTTTTCCTTCGCATACTATAATTATTACATTGAATGCAACAATGGCCTACACTTTGGCCCTAAAGCTACAATACAACTTTAATTATAAAGTGTTCAAATTATCAAGGTAGCTTTTAAAATTTTGGTATATAATTTTGTATATGGAAAGTCAATGGGATGTTGTAATCATTGAATTTTTTTTTTATGTTGCATTGATAAATTAATTATCAATGCAACACACATACATAATGACACACATACATGAAATCATATACATACATGCTGATACATTTATAAGTACATTATAAAGTGTATTTTATTTCTTATTATCTCGGGATATTTTTAATTTGCTTCCTTTCAGTAAATTAAATTTTTTTTTAAATAATATTTTATTTTCGACTTTTCGATATGCTCACGCCCCACAGTTTGAGAAACGTTGGTGTAAGTCAAATCTGAAGTCGATAACATCTAGTTATAGTTGCAGCTTTTTTTCATCTCATATTTATTTATATATAGAGTGTTATATTCATTTTGGGTAAAAACTTACTTTTATTATTCCTAACAAGCTAAAAATAAAAAATAATGATCAAGTTTTTAGTCTAATGTCTTAAGTATATTTCGCATTTCTCTCTTTTTAAAAAATACAGCACACATAATCCGCAGAAACTGTATAAAAAAATGACTTAATTATTTTTTTCCCTTTATAGGCTCAAACTGCGAAGCCATTTTGCCTCCACGGCCGGGAAAAGCTTCTTGTGTGATGTCACCTAAAGAAATGTTCGTAAAACAATTCACTAACACCCTCTCTGATAAAATTATATCTTATTTATGGACTTAAAACCTTTTTTTCCGTTCACTGGCCATTTTAAATTCGTGAAAATAATTTTAATCCTGAACAAATCCTACTTTCCTCCTCAAACTTAGATTAGTGTATCGGTTTCAAAGCAATAAATTGCATTCAAAATAGGAAAAAAAAAAAAAGATTTTTTCCCCATTTGTTCTTACAAAGGCTTTAGAAATGTACTCAATATTGAAAAATGTAATTTCAGGAAACACCTTTATTATTTTTTTCCAGGTGCACTTTATTGCGTTCAAATCAATGCACTAATCTAGGTTTAAGGAAGAAAGTCTAATTTTTCTATTGGATTAACAATTCGTTTCCGAATTCACAATGGTTATAGATGGAATTTAAAAGATGAAGAATAAAGCTGTATGGATGTAATGTCGACGATGATAATGTTAATGTTTTTCGATTATACTATCGCGAAGGAATAATTTTTTAAATAATAATACGGGGTGTAAGGAGAAAAAAAGAAAAAGAAAGAAAGAACTTTTGGTTTTTACGCAGCTGAATCCGCTCCCAGATCTTTGGACTCAACCAAATGAAGCTATTTTTTCTATAAAGTCCTCATCACACGTATACGTATTTGAAGCAATTTTACTTTCAAATAACCCTTTTGAAGCAATTTCTGCCCAGTTGCCATAGCAACGGCTATGAACAACATGTGAGCTGAAAGAATTGTCCGAAATTCCAGCCAGTGTGATTATTCGTCTCCTTACATCATAAACAAGATGGAGGTACAGATTGCAGCCTTGACTTCATCAAACGCATCAGAAATGGGGTATAATATTTTAAACAGAATGACACTAAATTCCTGTTTACGACCTTCAACAAAAGGGCAAGCGAAGTAAAAGAAATAATATTGAAAGTTTTTTTGCCGAAGCAGAAAAATCGGTGAGTAATTTTTCAAAATGGATAGAGCATGGCTGACGTCAGAACGTGTCGTTTTGTTTACGGCAACCCTTCACCCTCACAGCTCCTCGAAAAATTTCCCAAAACGGTTGTTCGAAAGAGACTCGAGCTGATCGAGACATGCGTGTATGATAAGGTTTTAAGAAATAACGGGATATTAATAAACCATTTCCATGAAAAACTATATTGCTATTGCTGCATTATTATAAGCAAATGAGGAAGCTGCATAACATTGCTTAGTATTAAAATGCATAAATACAAGGCACTAAAATTAAAAAGTAGCTGCATTTTCTACTCTTTCTTGCCTCTTCCCTACTTGCTCCAGGTTAACTTTTTTCTTACTTTCTCTTATCTTAAAGTATGATTAACTTCGAACTCATGACTCAACCGTGAATTCACGACCATGATCTCTCTCTTACCATGGCACAAAAATGTGATCCGAGTGAGGTGTGATCCGATTAGAGAAAACAGCCTAAATGTATGATGCCAGATTTTTTTTTTTGAAATTTAAAGTAATATTTTTTAATATCTTATAACGACACAATTTAGATTTTAATTTTGTTTTGCATTACGCCATTTTAATGAACATGGTGATATAGCTAGATACCAATGATTAATTAGCACTTTTGAAAATATTTTTATCTTTATGAATAAAAAAATATTATTTGGTTATTTTCAATACTCTTTCCAGCAATAAAAATACACAGAGGTATTACACTAATGTATATATAGGTGTTTTGAAACAAGCCACGTTTGTTGTTTTCCCCGCAGAAACACTCCCCTTGTAGGAAAAATTTTTAATAAGCAAAATTCGCTTGCCAGCACGAATTTGAAAAATAAGGTTATGATACCCCCAAATGATGTAACCAGGGTTATCAGATTGGCAACTTTATCATCCTTGGCAGCAAATTTGGAGAAAAATATGATATTGTCAAGGAACCATTGAGAAGTCTCTTGGATCTATTCTTGTAGAAATTTCCATGTAGCTATATAAGTTCAGAAGAGTTTCAGTCGTGTACGTTGACTGTGTTAGGACAGAAAGATTTTCTTTGCCAGGGTTCTTGATTGTAGAATTGCTTAGAGAGCCCTTTCTAGAACATTTTGAAGCTTGATTATAACGAATAGGTTTTAACCTTTTGTAAATAATCTGTTATAGAATTTATTTGTGTGTATATGTCTTCCCGAAGTCATGTGTTCGTCCTTGTCCATAAATAAATCCGTTATTTCTCAAATAATCTGTCTCGACGGCTGCTTTTTCATCCCCGCAAATTCACAATATACATAATAGTTTAATGAAGGATACCGACTATAAGCCATTTAGAAAATTCATCATCATAATATTAATCTTATAGGCATTCAATGTTCCACCTCCAACTCAGCGCATATGAATTAATAAGCAATAAAGCGCATTCGAAAGAGAACAAAATAATAAGGGTGTGTATGAAATAGCATTTTTTTCTGATTTCTGAAAATATCTTGAAGCCTTTTTTAATAATTTATTTTAGCTTTTTAGATCCGTGAGAAACAGAAATATTTTCAGTTAACGGAGAAAAAGTATAATACCAGAGAAACGTTTATTATTTATTGTTTCTCTTTGGATGTCATGTATTGCATTCAAATCTAACTGCTGATCTAGATTTGAAGAAAAAAGTTGAATGTCCATAGGATTCACATTATGATTATGAATTCAGACTGATAGAGACGTGATTCTTACTATGAATTTTTTTAAAAGTATTAATATATTTATCATTTCAACCGTTTTTCAGAACTTGCACTGGCTTTTGTATCGAGGGCTACAGATTTGCTGATGGAGATATGGAAAAAGTATATTCATGCCGTTATTCTGAGGGAATGTGGATTCCTCAAGAAACGTTTCCTGCTTGTGAGCGTACGTAAACAGTTCCACACATCTTAAAGTGTTTTTTTAAAACTTTATTTTAATATTGTGTGAGAATATAAATCTATGGGTAAAACTTCGTAGAGCAAATTAGGGTACTTAAGTATAATACCGTCGACCAATTCACAAAAAGTTCAAATTTAAACAAAATAACTATCCCAAGAATGCAGCATAAATAGTAAGACTATGGCTGCGCTCTTACTGTCGAAATCAGCTTAAATAAGCTCTAAAATCCCTTAAAATTAATGTCGCTGAAAATTTTTGGTCCAATTTTGGAAAAATTGTAAAAGAAAAAAAAAAACATCAAATTACAAGCACAGATAATTTGAAATATATACTGTTAGATGAATGTAGATGATGAATTAACATTTTTTCCTGGATATCTAAAAAGTTTATAGATTAGATGCCTTTGCGAATGGAAACAATATTTGAAGAGAAAAAAAAAAGTGCTGCTACATTTTAATTGTTTTGAATATATATAAGAAACACATAAAACGGCTCTTTCAATTTCATGAACTCAGTTTTCTAATATTCTTAATAAATTTACTCGAATATATCGAATAATCCAGAGTATATATAGGGTGTCCCAGGATCATTGGGGGACAAACTTTAAGGTGAGACAGGGAACATCCTAAGGATTCAGATTTACATAGCAACCCATGGTCGAAAACATCTTCGTTTGGCTGCAGGTGGCGTTATTCACAAGAGCATTGGAGGAAGCAGACCTGCATTACTGCTGGCATTTGAGCTGTCATTACCCGCAGAGGGGTATGGAACAGTTTAAAGAGCACCTAGCTTGCAGATATGTACCTGATCCATGGATTGGCAAAAAGAAATGCATGAGAAGACAGATTATATTGCGAAAGGTACCCACAAAGAACACCGGACCACTTGATGTTTAATAATTTGACAATACATCACAATTTCTGACAGTACTCTTTGAAGATGGAATGAGTGTAAAGGTTTACCTTTACATTGCGAAACTCGATGAACACTACTCCGAGACCCCCTTACGGCAGCAGCAACAGCTCGTATGCTGGTACTCGGATTCCTCAAACGGTATCCAACACACTTTATTCTATGCTAGAAGTTCGAATCACTTGTGGTCCACCCTCACTATGCCTATTACCTCGTAGTGATCCATATTCACACAAATTGTGATGCAAATTAGTCAACATCCGGTGGTTCAGTGCATCTCTCTGTAAGTACCTTTCGAGAAACAATCATTCTCAACTATGTCCTAATAAGATCATGATCCAGATAATTTTAATGGTGAAATATTATTTCCGTACATATTCTCCGAAAAACAGGGAATTTAAAATTACATGTCAACTGGTAAAGGTGGTAAGACGGTATTATTGTGTGATGACCTTTGTCCATGTCTAGGCCTAGGCATAATACAATAAAAAATCATTCAATTCATTTAGTCGAAATGTGGCCATCGGTCGAATCTATTTGTGAGATTGTGAGTCGAGCACATTTATGTTTCAAATTACCGTTTGAACGAGTATTTGACAATGCATGTTATATACTGTCTACTTTTAAAGATCTCAGGCGGGATCTACTTTAATATAGGGGTCCAGGGCCTCAAAAAATCTTCTCTGGGCTCAGTGTCTAGACCTGGATCCCTTAAGACGTCCCTAAGTTTAGCATTGGCTACAGATGGTTTTTAGATAAATTTTTGAATTGAATTGAATTTTGTATCAACGTAACACTTTGAAGCGACAATTGAGGTATGATAAAGCATTCGCGATCACTGGTTTTTAATTTTCAGGCTATTCTAAACAGGAATTTAGACATAAATCTATCTTTTGATTTATTAAATTTTTAAAAATTTAATTTCCGATTGAAATTCTTAGTCAATAACATCATTACTTAACAGTACATAAAAGTCCTTTCTACTTAAAATCCATCGAAAAAAAAAACACATTTGTTTCACGTTTACCAGTTACACCAAACACACGAAAAATACTTCAAATGCATATGAAGAGTTAAATTAAGTTTTTCACAATTCCTACTATTAGCTCACACTCTCTCTATATTTATTTATCTTGGTGGAATTTTCAATCGTTAATAAAATACATTTTAAAGCGCTCAATTGAGCAGAAATTTTATATACTCGATTATTTTGGATGACAATGCAGTAATTTAATAATAATTAATAAAAATTAATTGATTAAAACTAATTATTCAAAGAATTACTAATACAGCCACGTTGGCATCATTTTTGGCGACTTGTGTCAAAACTTTAAAATGTTTCCTTCTCACATTTTAAAGCGCTCATTTGAGCTGCAATTTTCTATACACTATTGTTTTGGGTAAAAATACGATAATTTAATTATAACTAATAAAAATTAATTGACTGAAACTAATTCTTTAAAGAATTACAGATGCAGCCATGTTGGTTTCAGTTTTAGCGACTTGAGTCAAAACTTTAAATGATTTTTTTTTCTCATGTTTTAAAGCATTCAGTTGAACTGAAATTTTATACACACGATTGTTTTGGATGACAATACGATACTTTAATGATAACTAATAAAAATTAATTACCACTTAATGTTGTGATTCTATCCTATGTACATACATATTTATATTAATTCTAACTATTTAATAAAAAGTAGCTAAAAAATAAGATTTTTCTTTGTTGATCCAAGCAGGAATTGACTTAAAAATTTTTCTTTTATATTACTTGTCTCTTCTTACACCCACATTTCAAATCAAGAATAAACAAAGGAAATTGTTTTATTCTCATGTACAGCGGAATGTCTACCATCTTGTCAAAATGGAGGAAATTGCAGCGCGCCTAATTTCTGTACCTGCTCAAATCAGTACAGAGGAGAAATCTGTCAATACGGTGAGTAAAATTATTGAGACAGTTTTAATATTGATAAATGAGCTAAAGAGAGTAAAATGAAAGAAGTATTTATCCTATGCATGAATTATAAAATAAGAATTGCGTGAAAAATTATTTTTCTTAAAAAATGTAATGTTTATCAAATTTTTAAGAAAAATGAAAAAGAAAATGTTTTTAGGGAAGATGGAATATCCTAAACTTTTTTTCTGTTGATAATTTTATATAAATGAATGTTATTTCACACATTAATTGTTTTTTAATTATCTATCGAGAAAGGAGGGAAATTTTTTTTTAAAATGAGTTCCAGGGTTTTTAAATATTATTTTTGAGTAACGAGTAATTGAAATAAAATATAAAATAAAAATTCATTTTAAAATTAAGATAAAATATTTAGACCTTAGTAAAATTTTTAACTGTACAAAACAATTAATATTGTAAGTGTGAAATTTATGTACATCTTTTTTCATTTCATCGCAACGATGATTCTAATTAACGTCACGCTTCATAGTAAGAACTATTGTTGATCGATATCCTACTTTTGAACCAGTCCTTTAACCAGGTCGATGTTTGAGTTGGCACCCCCCTTTCTTCAAACTTCAACGTCATGTCAACGTGAAGACTTCGTGCCTAGACGAGGGACGGCGAATCTTTTTGAGACGTGGGTCAAATTTCGTTCATATTTTTTTAGTACTAGTCCCTAATGCCCATTTGCACCAGAATTGAGTTTAAAAATTTTTAACTGAGTATTTTTAAAACTAAACATCTTCAAATTTCAATTGGCTTAACGGGTAAAAAAGGGGGCAATGGAAGTCTCTTTCTACAAACATAACTGAACATAATCTTACAAAAGCGCATTTTATCTGAAGAAAGGGCTTTAAATATAGTTATTTGCTTTGGTTTTCGACTTTTTTTTCATCAAAATGTGAGTAAAATTGTACACTTTATTTGATATTTTTTTAAACACTTTTCATTATTTCAAATTCTACATACTTTCATATACAATCGTTGTCATTTGCGTAACTTTGGAACTGTAATGATCAAACTGAAGGTTATAGCCAGTATTTAAATTTCTTTTGTGTAAATGCAGTGCTTGAAAAAGTTCAAATAGAATATAAATAATCCACACTAATTAGAAAATCTAAATAAACCCACGTAAACAAACAAGTGGTTTCCTAGTATTCGTGGGTCAGTTAAAAAGCTTGTGTGGATCAGTGTCTGACCCACGGGTCGTAGGTTCGCCATCACTGTCCTAGATATTAATCTCGCCATATGGCAAGTATTTTTTGGCACCAGGACTCAAGTCCATGACTCTACAGAAATGAGTGAGTGAGTGAACATTAACGTCGCACTATTCAGCTACTCGAGAACTTTTACGCCGGACCTCGTAATTTTGAACCACGGTTATGTGACGAGGATGACACCTGAGCAGGCACACCCCTCTCTTAACTTCCATACTACACCAACGGAAGGACAACGAGGTTGAAAATTACGAGATTCGTCGCCAATATCCCTCGTGTTGCCATTGTAGTGCGACGTTAAAAAACACTCACTCGCCGAACCTTATAACATGAATTAAAGACTTTAACAAAAATAAAATTGGGAATGTAATTATAATCAATACGAAGTTCTTTATTTATAAATATATTTCCTTTAATACTAGAACATCCGTCGATGTCGAATGGACACGGGAGACCGTTTAGTTTGTTCTCCTTTCCTCATTTTTGAGGGGAATTTAATAATTTTTCTTGACTTTTAATCATTTTTTATAGAGTGATTACAAAGAAAAACTTTTGTAGTTCTAGGTTAGTTAGGAGATATTTTACTACTAAATATACCTAGAGCGTCCGCTGGGGTCGTTTCGACACCAAGGCAATTTATCATAATAAATAACTGTCGTTCAGAGAAAGATAGTTAACTAAGTAGATACCATTAGTTAAATAAATTTCAGGAAGTAATATTGCACATTAATTTGACCTTGGGTTCACAGCGGAAATATAAGTTAGTAGCGGAATAAAATCAGTTATACTAAAATCGTTGTGTCTTTCGTTACATAGCATTTGCTTATCTGCTGATAAAAAAATTCATTCGATTTTCGAACCTTGTGCACCTCTGAAACGATGATTCGTAGAAAAGTTCTAAGCCCTGATGAAATTGCAAATTTGTTGCGAGAGTTTGTGACGGGCTCACGCGTCTTTTCTGTAACATAACCTCTGGGTTCTTTGACGACCAAGATTAATGGCAAATCTTTTCCAACCAAAATCCAAGAAGTGAAATACGATTATAAAATGCAAATAAGATAGCTTTTAAGAGAACAGAAGTTTCAGTAAGCAGTATGGCAATTTAGGGAAAGTTATGTTTAGAAGAGATACGAGTCTGAATGGACGGCCTATCATAAAGTTACCGAGATATTCAGCCATTGATACAAGGTGCATACCATTGCACCCGCGCCCAGACGTTTCGTACCATGATAGAATATTATTTTGGATTAAGGTAGGACTGATTATTTGATCTTAGGACTTGTAATATTATCAAAATTGAGAGTAGGCGAATAATATAATTATTTAGATAAAGTGGTCTAAATTACGCAATTCGGTTTAATTATCGCTGTGTGTTTGATTCATTAGATTCTCACTTATATAAATTTATCTAAATTATTAGAAATTTAAGTTATATTCTTAATAAAGTCTGATCATTTTGAAAATCCCATACCTCTAATTCACGCTGACAATCAAAGATATGGTCACCAAAGAGCGACCATATCACAAGTTTTCTTATAATGAATTGGATGGTGGTGTGAGCTGTCTTGTCCTAATTTAGATTCCAATGAAGATATAAGATTGAGTGAAAGTTATTGCGAAGAATCTGAAGAAAGTGCCGATGAAATTTTTAGAATTCCAGTAAATCCTGATGTATGTGTCAATAGGGGTGACGCAGAATGGATACCGCATAATAGTAATATTTATGGAAGATCTGAGACTCGAAATGTTTTGCGACAAAGCAATGGTCCAACAAGCTTCGCGAAACATAATGTCAACGTCAGTTTTTTATGATATAAAGGGTCACAATATATGATAATTACATGAAATAATATTTAAAAAATCTTAAAACTAAACCCTACTGAACAGTAGTCCTATAATTATTTTACATATTTAATATCGTGGTGTCGAAACGGCACCTGTGGAAGTTTAAGGGTAATCAAAATCCCCCAAACGTTTTAGTGTTAAATTATTCAATCACTCCAACAAACGTTTCAGTAAATCTAATAAACACCAGTGTGATATCTTGTTTTGTTCAGCTTTGGAACTGTGTGGATTTTCGAAGAATTTTTTGGCGAGCACTTGGCATTGCAATCATTCCAGGTCAGACACAGTTTGTGACATCAGCTGTCACGCTCCTGGAACACCGGAAGCTGAAACTGATGTCCAAAGATACAATTGCAGCATAGATGGTTTGTGGTCACCGCAACTACCACCATGTGTGCAAGGTACGTTATTTTTCAACATGAAATTTATTAAACTTATTTAGTTTTCAGATGTAATATATAGCTAAATCTGTGTTCACAATGTAATATCACATTTTCCCTAAGCGAAATAAATAATGCTTAAATTTGCTAAATATAGAAAAATTTTCTTAAATTGATGTATTATTATTATTATGAAAGAACAAGAAAGACGCGCTTAATTTGTTTTAAAGCATTACGAGAAAAGACATTCATAAAGGGAAGTTTCCATTGTGTTTACGTTGCCAGTTTTAAACGAATAGGAGATTAAATCGGCTTCTACGTTTCAAAATAACTCTGAATGATTATAAGCATTAATGTGAGAATGTTTCTTATTTCACACGTCATTGAATTAAGGGAAATTGAAAAATGTAAAGCAAAAAGAAATCTAAAAACAATTTTAGTTTGCAAAACTTTGGACTTTTTAAAAGATTAAACTATACATGTGGTAGATTCGAAGTTGGATTCAATAAAATCTCTCTTTGGTGTAACAATTATTTATTATTTTAGGTTAGGTTTAGTAGACTACAAATATCATTAACAAAATTTTAGAACATAGAACATGGACAGTGTTACATAGCGACCCCATTCCTTCCTCACTTAACCCTACTGAAATTTGAATCGTCACTAGAGGGCGCTTCTGTATTTTGGAATAGTCTGTTAAGAATTATTACGATAAGAGCAATTGCAAGTTTAAAATTTGTTCTTTATTTTAGAACAGTTTTTTCTTTATCTATTACATTTTAAGGTAATTCAAAACCTGAAATATATAAGGCAAGATTAATATTTATATATAATCACACATATTTAATTTAATTTTGTCATTTCAGTGATTGGTGTGTGTGAAGATCCTGGAATCATTGAATTTGGAGATCGGCTTACCTACATTTCGAAGTTTCCTTCAGGCTCTTCTTTGTCTTATAAATGCGATGACGGGTACTCCATGCAAGGGAATTCTGTTTTAACTTGCCAGAGTGACGGACAGTGGTCATCGGAAAAACCACAATGCATCCAAAGTGAAGTTGTAACAGGTGATGCTTTCCTATTTTTAATAATAGATTTAGCATCGTTTGATGTAATGTCTCATGTTGACTTAATATTATCAAAACTTACTTGAGCTTTCATTTCTTACTCAACTATATACTAAGATAATCTAGTATTTTCTTTTTAAAAAAAATTATAAAAGAGGTGTTTTTGTCTGGATCAAGAACGCTTATTCTCTAATTCCACTACACTTTCCCTGTTTTCTATCTCGAATGGAAGAAAAATAAGAATTAGAAGGCTAATATCAATCAAAGCAAAACAGCACTATGCATCTAGAAGAAGCTGACTTCTCTCTAATCCCTCAACCTTTAAATTAACTGCTGTTTTACCTGAAGAAATCTTTATCTTCAGCTTCAACAACAATGATAATTAAGTTAATTTTAATGCCTAAGTTATAACGAAACTGTTTACGCTCCTAGAACGCAAATTATTCTTTTTCTTACTTACAGGATCTAGAAAAGATATGATAGACATTCAAGTAGATATCTGTCCCAAATACGAGTTTTGATTTTGATGGATTTACAAATATATGATTTTACCTGTGAAGGATTATTAGTAGAAAAATAAATACTGAGAGAGAAAGAGAGAGAGAGAGAGATTCTGAAAATGTGTGTAAGTTGTTGAGATATTCATAAAGAATTATGAAAACACATACGTTGTTGAGGATATTGGATAGTTGTGACCCTTTTATTTGCTGGAATTAAAAATATGCCAAAGCATATTAGATACGATTTGATTAATGAAAGCTGAAAATGGCATGGTTAGATCATATAGTGAAAAAACTTTTGCCTTTCATCTATCTTGGATTTAGGGCTTACACAGCTAGAATGTGAACATTAAGTTTCTGCGATACTTCTAAAAGCGTATTAGTGTAAACAATACGTCAATTAATTGTCAGAGAAAAATACTTTGTTTAAGAGCGATGGAAATTTATACAGGAAAAATAGTCCTTAAAATTCAGGATACAGTACTCAAATTCGCAAAATAAATCCCAAAAATTTTCATACCTTCGACAGCGCTCAGACACAACTATCAAGCTCTAAGAATACACGTAAGTAATGTTGAAAGTTATTACTGATTCAGTTTCCGCAAACGACTGCATAGTCTGCGCGGTTACCTTCCAAAGCTTTCTCGAAAAATACGCTTATGTTACAGATTATAATGTTATAGATTTTTTCAGTAATTTCCAGAAGCATTCATATGGTCTCCAAATTCGGTTGCCAAAAATGATGCCAATTCGGCTGTATCGCCAATATTTCGCTAAGTTTCCGTTGAAACGCCATTATAATGTAAAGGAAGGCGTTGCTTGTGAATCTTACAATTTGTACCATAAAATAAACACAACAGCAAGTATATATATAATATTAACGTATTAAATATCCAGGTATAAATTATTTACACTATTGTAAGATGAAATTAAGCATTAATTACACAAAATTGGTAACAGATCCCCAGAAACAGCAAAGTCCTTTATATTATTATTATATTTAATTTTGTACATAGAATAAATGACCCTTTTAGACGATTGTCTAGACAGTGAGGTAATTATTCTCTTCTAAAATTTTCATCATATTTTTTACTAGAGCATTATTTCAAATTTAAATTTAAAACAACTTACATAAAAAAATTTTTTTTAAGTCAATTCCTATTTAGATCAACAAAGAAAAATTTTACTTTAGCTACTTCTTATTAAATAGTTACAATTAATATTAATATTATATACATAAGAGAGAGTAACAACATTAAGTGGTAATTAATTTTTTATTAATTAGCATTAAAGTATCTTATTGTCATGCAAAACAATCGTGTATATAAAATTTCAGTTCAACTAAATGCTTTAAAACGTAAAGAAAAAATATATTAATGTTTTGACCCAAGTCGCTAAAAATAAAACCAACGTGGCTTTATCTGTAATTATTTAAATAATTAGTTTTAGTCAATTAATTTTAATTAAATTATCGGATTTTTATCCAAAACAATAGTGTATAAAAAATTTCAGCTCAAATGAGCGCTTTAAAATGTGTGAAAAAAACCTTTTCAAGTTTTGACACTAGTCGCCAAAAGTGATGCCAACATG
This sequence comes from Trichonephila inaurata madagascariensis, assembly GCA_019973955.1. Taxonomy (NCBI): domain Eukaryota; kingdom Metazoa; phylum Arthropoda; class Arachnida; order Araneae; family Nephilidae; genus Trichonephila; species Trichonephila inaurata. Next base: position 329,150 of record BMAV01018204.1, read on the forward strand.
GCTACATTTGTAATTCTTTGAATAATTAGTTTTAATCAATTAATTTTTTATTAATTATAATTAAGTTACTGTATTGTTATCCAAAATAATCATATAGATAAAATTTCAGTTCAATTGAGTGCTTTAAAATGTATTTTATTAACGATTGGAAATTCCCCAAGATAAATAAATATATATAGAGAGAGTGTGAGCTGATAGTAGGAATTGACAAAAAATCAAAATTAATTTCTAACAATTTAAATATTAAAACAGAGAAAATAAAAGAGCCATATAATTTTAAACATTCAAATTACATGAAGTCATCTTAAACACTTTTATTGGTATGCATACCCACACAAATCAATATCTACGCTTAAGAACATTTTATGAAACATATTCTAAGTGAACTACAGTCATTTAGAATAGATGACCTTCTTCTACAGAGAATATGAACTTTGATGAAGTAGTGACAACTTTTGATGAAGTAGTTTGTATTTAGAACAAATCTTTTATGAAGAACTTTCACACCAAAAGAATTTTTTTTAGGGAACATACTTATGACTTGCTGTGAATATACATTCTTTACTATTTTCTTTTCCAGATCATTGTCCAAAGCCTAATGCTCCGAAGAATTCGGTTATCCACGTCAGTTTTTCTGATTCTCGGCCTCTACACACGCTATTCAATTCACAGTTGTAAGCAAGTTTCATTATTTTATTTCGTATTTTATTCATTATTTTATTTAACATTTGTTTTATTCCCATTAGCTAAACTTATGAAAACTGACAACGATGCTATATGAAAGAAAAGAGATATTAATACCATATTTATTAATGCAAATTCGTAGGGCGAGTTGATTTATTTATACACAAATAAAAGATCTTTTTCACTCTCGAAAAGCATTGATTTAAGTATTTTTAGCAGTGGTAATGGTTGCATCATACCATGGCAACGAAATAAAAGAACTTTGCAATGGCGTTCAAAGTTAACAGAATTTTTCCATTTTCAATGAATTTCTCTAAAGATACTGATAAAGGGCTTAGGTATCTACATTGGTAGATATAATAATAAAAAAACCAGTACATTTATGGTACAAATGCATAATTGTGTGTGTGTGTGAATGGTCCATTATTGCAAGAATATCTAAAAGAGAGCTGTAAAGAAAAAAATGAGTTAATGGAAAATATGGTCCCTATTTGCAGTTATACTGTTTTCTGACCGTAAATTCCTGCTGTGAATGAGAAATTATGTAGTATGGCAGTTGGTTCAACTTGTACAGTAACTCTGTTTTCTGAAGAAAATAAGTTGTGACTGCCTGTCGAATTGCCAAATAGGCTATGTACCAGATTTTGAAGTGAGTTATGTGCTTCTTTTTAACTTTATTGTGGAGTCTGTATGACAAAATATCAATGGTCTGAGATTACTCATTGAAAATATTTTTTTAGAATGGTAACTAATCTGCTCAATAGAATTATTGAAGAACTCTTGCACGTTACGTGATGCTTGCAAATTCGAATAATTGCAATTGTGGCGGACTCCTCTGAGGTATCAGCTTCTTGTAAAATAACTAATTATTTCCCAACAGTCACTTAGTTTCTCGTGGAAAAGTATCGTAATACCGACTCATAAATTCTGGTATAAGTCAGCCTTTGACGTTTCTTTGGTCGTTTCTGAGAAACTGGTTAAGTTCTCACACCAATCTCCGACTTTAAAGTCCACCCTACCAGAGGTGACAAGAGGCCATAGTAATCTCGTATACATCCGAATAGAATCATTCTATATCACGAGAATTCTTTTGAAGGAGTTAAATACCTCCCCCTCTTAAAGAAACACAAAAAAAGAAGAAACTAGAGACTCGCTATCGGACCATACCAGACTCCAAAATACCGCCTAGATCTTGAGCATAAAATCAAAACTCACCATGTCGTCTTGAATACCCCCAACATATTCACACGCAAATATTCCAGTAATATAGGCACGCCCCCGATTTTATTTGACAAGCTCCTACTGTCGCCATTAGAAATTATTGGGAGAAGAGAGGTTTGTATCTGTTTATACTGTATTTTCTCGCTTTTTGAATTTTTAGATATTATTTATACATCTGAAGTATCACAATAACTCAATAAGATGGTTATTAAAGTGTTGTGAAAAATTGAAGGTAAAGATATAAAGAGAATTCAATTTTAATCTTTCGAATACATTTTATTGCTGTAAAATTCATTATAATATAGAATTTAAGTAATGTGGTACATTCCAAAAGATTAACAGTACTTTCATATATTGGCTTAAGCAAAAAATACATTATATGGATCCTTAAAAAACAAAAAAATAGAATGAATTTTTAAATTTTTTCTATATTTGGGTATGAATGACTAGAAAACAAAATATGTATAATTTTGATACCAATTTTTAACAATAAATTTTAAGTAGCATAGATATAGGTACTTTGGCGTGCGTATGTATGTACTTTTTCTTATTTAAGGCCACTGTTTCAAAAATTGTATGTTACTCTGAATGCCAGTTCAGCTGACAATGATTTTTCCAATAATTCAGAGGGATTATTTCTCGTCGGTACACGAGTGCAATATAAGTGTAAATCCCGTTTCTATAAACTCTATGGATCAGAATACCAAACATGTTTATCATCTCGAACTTGGAGTGGCTACCAAACCGCATGTGTACCAGGTAAGAATCATGTCATTTATCTTGTACAAGGTGTCCCAGCTAAGGCATTACAAACTTCGAGGGAAGGTGGGTATACCTAGACGACTCGGAATCACACAGGAATGGCTTCCTGACGCGGTATGTGGACGTTGTAAAGGCTGTATGGACGTTGTAAAGGCTGGATCTCCCAAAGCTTTTATACTTGAACTCGGAATTGCGAGGTAGCGTCAGTAGATAAGGAGGACAGGGTTCTCGGCTCAAAGTTTCTAGAGAGAGGAACAATGTTCGAATTAGCCTCCAGAAAGACTCTACGATAAGAAGCAATGAGGCTGAGAAGAGGTTCTTTTCTGAAGGAAATAAAAATAGGTGGCATTTTATGCTCAGAGAAAGTAGTATGCTTCTCACTATCATACGGTACCACAGACTGTAACGGTCGATCTACACAAAGATTGTACACCCAAAAGTATCCGTTGAAGTGAATTCCCAACCATACCAATTGAGCGCCCCTGTAAACAGGACTAGGTCTAGTAGAGAACACTCTTAGTAGAAGCACGCAAGGTATTGCGAATGAAATCAGGGTTTTACTCAACAGCGTGTGAAGGAATTTGAAGAACAATGACACGCATCCATGTCACTTACAATCCGCTCAACCAGTAACAAAAACACCTTTCTTCCCTCCTGTTTTGGGTGTAGCCGCGGTAGTCGAGTGGTCAAAGTATCGGATCGTGTCTGGTTTTTTCCGGTTCGAAAGAAACCAAAGACCCCCGTGGGGGGCGCGATGCGAAAATCTGTCGAGCGCTCAAACGTCCCCCCGTTGGTGTGGTGTGGTAGTTGGAGGGGGGGGTGCCAGCTCAGGTGTCGCCACCCCCTTTGACCTTTTAAAATTACGTGGTCCGTCGCCAAAACCTCTGTAGCGAACAGTGCGACTTTAAATATTCAATCAATCATTTAAATTTCTTCATTTCCTGTTTTGTGTTTTTCAATTTCCTACTATTAGTTCAGACTCTCTATATATTTATTTATCTTGGTGGAATTTTCAATCGTTAATACAATACATCTTAAAGGGTCAATTTAGCTGAAATTTTATATACATGATTATTTTGGGTGACAAAAAAAATTTAATTACAATTAATAAAAATTAATTTATTAAAACTATTTTTTCAAAAAATTACAAATACAGCCAATCCTTTTTTGGGATCCTTTTTGGGGCTTGTGTCAAAACTTGAAAAAATTTTTTTCTTTCCCTTTTTAAAACATTCAGTTGAACTGAAATTTTATACACAGATTGTTTTGGATGACAATACGATACTTTTGTAAAAATAATAAAATGAATTACCACTTAATGTTGTGACTTTGTCCTATGTATATACATATTTATATTAATTGTAACTATCTAATAAAAAGTAGCTAACATAAAAATTTTCTATGTTCATCTAAGTAGGAATTGATTAAAAAAATTTTTTTTATATTACTCTTGTTTTATTTTATATCTAAAAATGCGAAATAAAGTTTTCAAATAATCGTGCTCGAAACACCCAGTTCTATTGAATGCCCTCTACCGTGCCAAGAAAGCATTTCCAACCCGGCATTATTATCTAATTACGAGTCGTTTAAGTGTACTCTACCTCTCCTCAAAGTATGTAACATCTTAACTTGGACATCATACATACAAATTAATTGAAAATTTACTTGCGTATTTATAGTGACTGTTGAAATGTCAGTGAAATAAGTTGGGACCATGCAATGTCTTGTGCAATCAAGGGAAATAATTTTGTACGATATAACTCTTGTGCGATATTATTCGCTTTTTTGCTAACGCGCGCGTAACTATGTTTTGTTCATCGGTGGAAAAAAACTCAGTATATTTCTCTTTACACTCACATGTATCACTTATTTTAATAAATGCAGTAGTTTCAAAAATATGATTTTTTGAAATTGGGTCCATCATTTGTGCTCACCCTGTATTCTAGTCAAAAGGGGAAAATCAATACTTAATTCTAAAATCTTCACTTTGTATGATACAATATTTTTTTATTTCTTTTGGGGGCAGTGGTTAGAGCACACTCCAGATCGGAGGGTCTGGGTTTGATGCCCGCGGCCCCCTAATACCTTCCGAGTACACACGGAATATATCCTCGTTAAATCAGAGGGTCCGAAAGTGTTGTGGGTGGTCGCAGCAGAATCCACGGGTGTAGGGGACTGGATAATATATATTTCCCTCCCTTCCAGTTCCATGCCTAAATAGTGAAGTTGGAGATAGGTGGTGTCACCATCTATCGAGTAGAAGTTCAAACTGTCTCAGGCTCTGGCAATTTACATTCCTTCCCTTAGGGAAGGACATGACAGCAACAACATCCCAACTTTATTAGTGCAATTTTAAAAATACTTTTCAGTCAGATAAATTCTAATAATTAGTTTAACTAAATTATACATTTTTCTAATTTAACATACTGTTTGATATTGTAAAAAATCTTTTAGAATGTGGAAAATCAGATTCTCCTAAGACTCCATTTGTCGTAAATGGAGATGCTACTTCAGTGGGTCAATGGCCTTGGATGGTTGGATTAGGTGTCCGAAGCTCTAAAGGAATGCAATTTATATGTGGGGGAGTTTTAATTTCTGAAACATGGGTACTAACAGCAGCTCACTGTGTCACCAGAAAACTATCTAATATACCGATGGATTCAAAAAGCCTCACAATTTTCTGCGGCAAGCACTTCAGGAAGTTTGTGAAAGATGATGAATTCGTTCAAATAAAACAAGTAAGATATGTATTTGAACAAAATTCTCTCCCTATATATTCTATCCTAATGGAATATATAGGGTTCTTTCCCTATAATAGTTATGGCAATTTCTCATTGATGAAAGCATTAGAGCATGTATAACCGACATCTTTCCTATGATTTATTATTATTTATATGAATGTTCTAGCACACAATTATTGATGGTAGCGGCAATAGAAAATTGAAACGGGACAAAAAAAAAATGTTCTAATAAAAAAATGCTGGGGTATTGGGTGTATAAGGACGGGGACGTAGACGACACAATTTTCAAACGTGTGCTGTTTTAGAGAATTTCAATGAAGAAATAAAAGTTGTCAATTTACCTACATTACTGTTGAATTAATAGTTTTTCTCCTTGAGATTTTGATTCATGTTTATCATCATCCATGATGCGACAACCCAGGATGGGCCGAGGCCTTCTAATCCAGACGTTTTCAACCATTGTACTTGTAGCCAAACCTCCAATTTTTAGTTTTAAGAACCTAACAGTCCACCTCTACTGCACCTATCTATCAAAGCCTAGATCTATCTCTTTTCCAGTGTTATATGATCTAGCTGAAAAGATTTCTTTTAGAATGATATTGTTGTTCATACCGGTAACATGCCCAGTCCAATTGAGGGAAAATAATTGAAATGTAATGAACAACTGACTTTTGGAATATTGTGTCTTCTATGCCAAAATACCACTTCCCTCAGATTCTTTCGAATGAGAATATTAACGTCACCTTATTCAGCTACATGAGGACTTTGGCGAGGCCCGTAATTTTGAAACATTATCAAGTGACGAGGACGACCTTGAGCTGGCACCCTCCTCTCTTCACTTCACTTCACTACCACATCAAGGAAGGACGTTTAAGCACCACATATTTAACGTGCATCAGCTCCTCTGCACGACGGATCTTCAGTGGCTCAAGTTCAAACTCCTGACACGCCAACCACGAGTCTGTTACCTTGACCACTAGGCTACCGCGGCCACAGAATTCCTTTGAAAACGCTTCTTAGCAACCACACAAAATTCCTTCCTCCTTTATGGTTATAATGCAGATCGTTTGATTAATGTTAGGAAATATAAACTCTTACCGAAGGCAAAATGCGGAATTTTTATTGCTAGCTATGGTGCCATATGAATTGGTTAACAATGAGATTCAAGAGTCTGAAAACCAACTCACAATGAATGATAATTTTTTAATAATTTAACTAAATGAAAGGAAGCATAATTAGGTGTTATGTTAGTAGAGTGTATAACTTTTTTTTTGTAAAAATTATAGCTCTAGGCGAAGCCCAGTGGCTTAGTGGCAGTATATCGCGCTTCCACACCACAGGTCAGGGGTTCAAATCCCGGGCTGAGCAAGGTCGATTCAGCCTTTCATTCCTTCAGTGGGTCGATAAATGAGTACCAAGCTTGCTTGGTAACTGAACACAAGGGGTTTCGCTTCAGATTGACCACCTGACCGAAACATCTGTACATGCACCCCAGCGCCTAAGGCCGCGAATGCTGAGATAGTCACAGCAGGCCTTGGCCCTCATGGGCTGTTGCGCCACTGAGTTCAGTTCAGTATAGCTTTAGGCAGCGAAAAGGGAAAAGTAATTAAATGGCCTTTCTATCTATTTCATACTAGCAATCAGATTTGATTTATTAATTACGTGGTTAAAAGGCCTTTAAATGTGGGAAAGGTTCACAATAATAGTGGGGTTCTCTTGGAGTAAATCGGAACTTATTTTTAACAACAGATTTACTTCTAACAAGAAACACCTCACGTTAAATTTGCGTAGAAATTTAAAGTACACACAGCAATATAAATCCATAGTCACAATATTATAAGAGACAAATCAAACAGAACGTCTCTGTTAAGCTTTAATTCTCCAATGTTGCTGCCCTGCCTCCTCCTTTTATGGACTGGAATAATCATCCTAGACTCTTCTAGATCTTTCCAAGGACATGTATTTTGATGCCATATTTGAAAACAAACTTCTACTCATTTACCATTACTAAAAGAGTATTTTATCTTTGCTTGCAAATCATCTTTTCTTGAAGCAATATTCTTTCAATAGGAAAGACAACAGGACCCAATCTTCCCATAGCACTATTTATTTTATTACACAATGCAGCTAAGACGAAATTAGTCACTAGACAGACCTAAGTACAGTAAGACCCCGCTTAACGTCTGTTTCGTTTAGCGCTGTTTCGGTTTAGCGCTCTTTTATTTCATCCCAGGGATTCCCCAAAATTGCTCGCAGCGCTACGGGGATTCCCCGAAATTATAGGTTTCAAAATATGTACATAACATATCCTAAATAGTGTAATTGTGTTTCTTGTTTGGTGTGGTGCTGTACGGACGCATTTTTATCATTTGAAACATTTGTTGACATTATTGTAAGCATAAATTTATATATAATACTATAACGATTAATACAGTAACAAATATTATGATCTTTATTTTTTATCATGGGTAAAATAAAAAAAGAAAAAAAAAGAAAACCGGAAAAAAAGCATTTCACTGGAAACTAACATGCAAGTTTTTTGGAAGATTAGTTTCCCGGGGTGAACATCAATCTCAAATTAATGCTGCATTAAATTTTGGGAAACTTAACAAAAATCCCTTTTTGACAAAAAGGCAGAAAATTGGAAAAAAAGAATAGATTTGGAATGATCTGACTGCCCTTAGAATTTTATTTTTTTTTAGGGTTGTATATATTCTTTTATATTGTTTTTTTTTTTTGTAAGAAAAAATTATTGGTTTTATTTTTTTTTAAAAAAAACAATTTTTAAAATTTTAAATCCCTTAAACCAATTTGTATCCATCTTCCCCTAACCCCATTATTTACATGTTAAGATAGTCTCGTTTAGCGCTGTTTCGCTTTAAGCTCTACTTTGATGGAACGCATTCCCCGCGTTAAGCGGGGTCTTACTGTATTTATTTTTATTTAAGTGCATTATTTTCCGACAGAGTCCCGCATTTAGAAAAACAATAATTTTAAAATTTTATATTTCCCTTTAATGTTCAAAATCAAAAAATTAATATTTAACTTTTTTTAAAATAACAAACTTTACTGAAACATTTACTCTTTTTTTCTCCACAGGTAAAGCAAATAATAGTTCATGATGAGTACGACTTTACTCGCTATGATTCTGACATAGCTTTGATACAGCTGGAAAATGCAATAGAGTTGACAACTAGAGTACAACCAGTTTGCCTACCGACAGATATTACTACCCGCGAAAACATAAGAGATACCCAAAAAGGAATTGTGAGTATCACTTCTGGTTATTATTTAGAGAAAGGGAATAGTCTGGAGTACGCGCTTTGACTAGGGGGTTGATTTGAGCCATCTCAAATACATTTTTCTAACTTCGTGAGGAATACCATGCTCAAATTTGCATATCTTCACTCACCCACAAAATAATATCGCATTCAGAGGTAGTTTTTGGTTGCAACAAGGGGAAAAACTATATTTCGATGAAATAAAAGTGAAAACAAGTAATATAAAAAAAATTCAACGTCATTTACTACGTAGGTTAGCAAAGGAAAATTTTATGTTTGTTACTTTTTATTAATGAATTACAATTAATATAAATATGTATATACAAAAGGACAGAATCACAATTTTAATGGCAAAATAGAAAGCGTTTTTCCCTTGCTATATTCCTTTTTTTAAAAGTTTCCCAAAAAAAAACCCTTAACTAATTTTTTTAGCTTTCAAAAAATATTTTTAAAGGACACCAAATCCCCTTTTTACACTTATAAATCGAAGTTTTTTTAATTAAAACTCGAGCGACGGTGGCTAGCAATTTGAAATAAAAAGAGATAAAAAATTTTCCCAAGATCAACGATCAAAACGAATTTTTATTCTGAAATAAACAATCGAATAAAAAGGGGTGTTCCCATTCAAAAATAAAAAAAGTAAATAAAAAGAATAATACAATTTTATTACCAATTGCCATCTGAAATTTAAAGTTTATGATATGTAATAAAAATAAAAATAAATAAATAATACATTTTCAACACTTTCTATATGGGGTGTTGGATTATTATTTTTATTTGTGACTATTTATTCATTAATTAAATTTAGTTATTCCAATAAAATAGTTTGGGCAAAGAAAATCAAATTCCTTTGGGAAAATTTGGGTTATCCCAGGTGGGGTTCAGACCCCCACACCTTTTGGATTAGAAGTCCACTGTGCTGCAGAAAAAACAACAAGAGATTTTTCTTTTTACATATGATGTTGGAGTATTATTTTTGTTTGTTTCATTTTATTAATCAACTTAATTTAATTAATGAACTAAAATATTTGAAACAACTGTATTAACATTGAGTGTCATCCACTACAAGTTTTAAAAATGTATTTGAACTTGAGTGGATGAATAAAAAGTATTTTATTAACGGTTGAAAATTTTAACAAGAAATATGTATAAATAAATATTTATAGGTAAAACATGAAGTAATACTAGGAATTGAAAAAAGTCCTCTTTTTTTAAGATTGTTGGGATACGAAAATTGTACCTTAATTATTTTTTTAATTTATCTAGTCTTGTATACTTTTTATCTAGTTTGTTTTATTATTTAATTACCTCCATTCTGGGCTTCGTAATGCCACATATTTCGATTTGTTGCTAAGAATTATAATGAGTCAGTTCGGACTTTTAAATAAGAGAATAGTTTAGTTTGTACGTCGATCAGTCGAAAAATTAGGTGCAAATGTAAATGTAAATGTTCGTAAATGTTTTCCGTGAAAGACTATTTTTATAAAACTTTGTAAAAACACTTCAGGCATTTTTCTGCATCGTATGACGTGCAACTTTCACGTAGCATTTTTAGTTTGCCAGTTAATCAGTTGTAGGTATGTCCAAGCAGCTGTGCTGGAGGAAACCACATTGAAAATTCCATGTAAACAACTTTATTCAATAAAAATATTTGATCCTCTGAAATTGGTCACTCTACTTATGAATCAACCAGTACCCTAAATATGTTAGTCCACAACCGGTGAAAAAGCACCGAAATGCGTAATCTACGCTGGTTGAACTTAATATGTATTTAATATTTTTGAAATATTAACATTCATCTAGAGATCTTTTTGATCATTTCATAAGCATAAAAGGAGTTTCTGAAATAAACTTTGTGACTGCTATTATTCCCAGAATGAATAAGGGCTCGCTGGAAGAGGTAGTTAGTTATATATAAACGAGAAAAGAATAAAATCATACGAGAAGTGATTAAAAAAGGGGGTTAAAATCGAATAAAAAAATTTATTTTTCAATGGGCACAGAAAAAAACAAAAAGGGGAAATTTAAACCCCTTTTGTACCGAAGGGTTTACCGCAGTTTTTTTATGCAATACTTTTTTTGGGTCACTACATTGAAAATTAAGGGGTATACATAAGCAAAATATTTCCCCTTTTGGGGAAAATTTTAAACCGTTAGAGCTAATTAATTAATTAAAGATATTCCATTGTAAAATTAATTTATATACACTGTTCACTTTTAAAAATATCAAATTGTTTTTTAATATTTAAAATTTTTTCCCCAAATTTAAAATACAAAATAAATAAATAAATAAATAAGAAATTTTAAATTTTTTTACATTAATATTTTTCGGGGCAAAATGATAATTTTGCAATCCGCTGAAAAAAGCAATTTCTGCTTTTAAAACTATCTGCCTTCCCCTTAATACTCATCATAGAACCCATGCTGCCATATATCTTGGGAAAAGGATTTCAAAGATTATTCCTCAAGTATTGTCAGAATATTTCGTAAAATTGGTTATTCCATGTTTTTTTAAAGTGAGGATACTTATAAGTACTGCGCGTCGGTACATAAAGGGTTAAGAGGCATACGAGCCTATCACATTTCGACATAATCACCAAGTCTATTTAGGTATTTATCAGAACGCAGAACCAACTTGTTTAACTCGTCTTGGTAGAAGTCAGGTCCCTGTCCATTGAACCAGGTCTCGGAGGAGGATTTCACAACACTGTCTTGGAATATCGCAGCACATCAGAAACGATATGCTGCATGCTACAACTCAGTTCCAGCTCTGATGAGGTTTCACGTGAGGATCACCTGTCGATCATTTTGAATCATTTCTCTTCTCGGGCCCTGTTTTTTTGCGTTGAAGAACTTTGGGCCCGGGCCCCTTCCTGTCATATTGCGGTTTGACATCCGTCTGCCTGATTGAAAAGAGGACAAATTTATTCCTTTTAAGTTGCTGCTCATTACAGATGCAGAAATTCTTTGCCCTAAAATTCAAATTTAGCTGACTTAAACGAGACAATTGCCCACGAATCTTGCATTTCAGTCGTCCTGAATCGCCTGGGAACTTTATTTCCTACCCGGAACCTTTTTTGTATTAAAAAGAGCCCTTGTCTCCACCTGTAAAAAAAATTTTGCCACAATATATAGTTTTCAAATCCTGAGGCTTGTAACCTTTTTTTTTCCTGATCATTCCTCAAGTTCAACGGGGAAAAAAAGAACTGAAATGCAATGGTTTGGGTTAAAAAATATTTAATATTTGTATATTTTCGAAATATTAACATTCCTCTGGAAATATTTTTGATCATTTCAAAAGAATGAAAGGAGTTTCTGAGATAAAATTTGGGTGATATTGTTCCCAGAATGAATAAGAGCTTGCTGGAAGAGGTAGTCAGTTAAACGATAAAAGAATAAAATCATATTAAACGAGGGAATGCAAATACGGAGGAATCTTAAAAATTTACAGGATATCGAACATGTCCTGTTTTTGGTCTCATAGTCAAGTCCAACGATATTGATTAAGATTTTTAATTTGTCGAATTAATGTTAATTTTAACACATATGATTAATTATCACGAATATTATATATCACTGAAAAAAATTGCCTTCATAGGTCATTGGATGGGGCTTAACAGAGAACGCTACGTTTTCCGAAACGCTGAGAGAAACCGTACTTCCTGTGGTCAACCATGAAAAATGCGAGGAAGCTTACAGGGAAGGACTTCGAACAGTAACAATCACGCGCAACATGTTCTGTGCAGGCCACGACTCTGGTTCATCCGACATATGTAATGGTGACAGCGGAGGTCCTTTCATGTTTTCCGTCGGACCACCACATGACAAACGCTGGTACGTGAAGGCCTTGTTAGTTGGGGAAGCGAATCGGGTTGCGCAGAAGCTCATCGCTATTCTGGCTTTACCAAAGTTGGTAGATTTGTACCATGGATTAATATGTATTTAAATAAATAAAACGTAAACACCAGAGTAAAAGCCTCAATTCAATTCATATATGTTGTAAAATTAAAAACTGAACGTCTCTAATTTCAAAATGTATTGCAAGGGACTAAATTCATGTTACGTCATAGTCACATGATAACTGTAATCACATGTTTCCACCCAATCAGTTAATGCATTTTACTATTGCCAATTTTTTCCCTTTTTTTACAGAAACTTTTTTTAAAAAGTATATATTTCTCAATAACTTACACAGGTAAACAAAATGTGCTTGCTTTAAAAGTACACATACAATATCAGAATTCTTTTTAACTTTGAAAAAAAGTTTTGAAGAATCTTAAATACCTTTACCAAATTTTACAAGTTGAATAACTAGTCAGTTTTGAATTTAATGGGGGACACGTGATTGTATTGACCATCATGAATTTAGCTCATTGATTCATACTATAAAGTAATGAAAGCTCCATCGCTTTTCATGGACTGTGTTGTGACAGTTCCCAGAATTGTAATCATTACTCTAATTCTATAAATTCTATCCTGGCCTTATTTGGACCGGGTTGTCTAGTTCTTAAACTGACTTGCTACCGACAGGTCACCGGCATAGACCAACTGGGACGGGCCTCACCCTCGGTGAGGTCCTCATTTCGTTCTCAACTCTATCTTTATAAAATCATGATCCGGACAGGGCCGGCTCTAGCAATTTTACCGCCCCGGACAAAAATAGAAAATGCCGCCCCTCACTCCAAAGCAAAAAATTTTAATTTAGAAACGAAAATTTTTCACATAAATACACACTTACAAAACTTGAATAACGAACAAAAAGGAAGATAACTATATATATATATATATATATATATATATATATACAATTTTTAAATCTTAAAAAAACAAAAAAAATTCCAAATTGGGACATTCTTATATGTTTCTTATTTCCCCCAAAATGTAAAATTTTAAGAGAAGGAATTGTCCATTCTAGCAGGCCCATTTTTTCGAAAAAAAAGTTAATTGATAGAGAGGACCACAAGTGTTTTTTTTTAACTTATAGAAAAATACACCCAAACTTCCCTTTCTTCTTTTTAAATTTTCCCACCAAAAAATTATTGGCCCTGTCCCCTTTTTATAGCTGACACCCAAACATCCAAAAAGGTGAAAGGGGAAAGTCCATTGTAATCCCACCCAGGATGGGGAGAAAGATGTAAAAGATGTGTAAAAAAATCAAATTTTATTATTTAAGATATATTCCTGTCTCGAACCTTTCAAGTTTCAACATAAAAGAAAAGTGACATTAAACATACAGTGTACAATAAAAGAAAATAAAATACATTAAAAAAAATACCAAATATATTTCAAATAATATTTCAAAAAATAAATTTTCTGTAACAAATATATATATATATATATGATGAATCCCCAGCCCTTCAAGTGTCACAGTTGGGGTAAACTTCCTACCAGGACAGCTCAACCCACCTCCTCATAAGAACTTTTACTTCTACTTTCGCCGGACTTAAAAAAGACACGTGTCTAACACCCACTCCCCGCTGATCAACGCTAAAAGAGTTTGCTTTGGGCTTGGCAGGCTTTTTTGGGGAACCGGAATAAAATATATGATAAACGGCTGAAAGTAGCATTTCCCTGTCAATCTTTAAGAATTACTCCAATCCATGATATATGTTTAAAACAATCCAAATGCCGCCCTTAAAATTTGCCACCCCGGTCCGTGGTCCGACCCTACAGCCCCCGTCCCTGATCCGGATAATATTATTGCCGTACATATTTTCTAAAAAACAGGGAATTTCAAATTGCATATTAACTAGTAGAAGTGGCAAGACTGTATTATTATGTGATGACCGTTTTCCGTGTCTCGACCTAAGCCTAAAACCATAAACAATCATTAAACTTATTTAGTCGAAATGCCATCGGTGACTAGATTTTCGAGATTTTGAGTCGTGCACATTTATTTTTTTTCAACTTATTATTTGAACGAATATTTGGCAATACATTTTTTATATACTGTCTACTTTTAAAGACCTCACTTAGGACCTACTTTTCCGTAGGGGCCTAGGACCTCAAAAAATCTTCTCTAGGCCTAGGGTCTCAAAGAGTCTTAAAACGTCCCTGGCTGATGCCCGTTAAATTTGCCATTGCTTTAGATCCTCATGCTAATATGACATTGAGAGAAAAGTGTCAGTTCGTTTACTGTGACTCTATAACGAGGCTTATACTGATTTTGTTCAGCGAAACCTTTACAATCTAAAATAATAAGCAGCCAAAAACGCTCAATAAATAAAAATTTTAAAATCAAAATTTTTCCAATTTTGGTTAAAATAAAATACACAATTAGGTATTCGTTTTGACATTTTAGATCAGGAGTGGCCAACCGAAATGATCTTGGGGGATTTCGAAAAAATTATATAAATTTCCAGAGTCCTATAAAAAAAATGTATCTTTTTGTGTTAATTTGGGGCCTAAAAAATTTTTATGAAAAAATTTAAAAAGAATAAACATTTTTATTGTTTTCATTATTTTTTTATGTATATAAACATAGATAATATAATAATAATAATAATGCAATGATCAAACAATGTTTAATTCATTTAATTAGTGAGATATTTGTTTCCCAATTTTTACACTTGGTTTTTGCAAGTCGATCTCAGAATGCGTGTATTTTCACATCGCAAATGATGTTGCAGGTTTTCGTTCATTGAGTTGGAACTTGATTTAATAATTTGATTTAATTCGATAAATTTCATATTTGAGATTTCAGATTTGTTACACAAAACACTACACGAAAAACAAAAACATTGCACAAAATAATCGCATTTTGTAAAGCTGTAATGAATCTCGGGGGCCACAAAATTATTCAAGGTGGGCCACGTGAGGCCCTCGGATTTGTTTACCCCTGTTCTAGATAGATAGCCAAAGAACATTAATTCCTTTGCCTTTCCAATATGGCGGCTATGACAGTCGAGAAGACGTTACCTCGCTATTGGGAGGAATGAGAACTGTTGCACATAAATGAAACCCAGCGGCAAAATCCTACATGATTTACAGTGACAGTTAAGTGATTCCAATTATTAATTACTTGCTGTACCCTGCCACGCGTTGCTGTGGCTCAGTGTGGTTAAAAAGAAAGAAAAAAAAAGCCCTATTTTTAGTTTGTTTAAACATTTGTATTTGAGGTATGATTTTTTATAATAAAAAAAATTATAAATGTTGTTTCTAATGCCACTTGTCTGACAGTGTCAGATCGAAGCCCACGAAATTCATCGTGGTATAGGACTAAGATGTATGCCTGTCGTTAGCTGTAGCTTTGAGCATCATGCAGGAGTTGGTTCATCAGCTTGGTTCCACCCCAATTTTTTGAGGGAGAACATTCGGAGGTGGTCAGAGGCCTCCCACCTCTCTTCCCCTTCGACCAACCTTACGAGAGGACTTGCAGCTCCATGGCTATTCAGAGCACCCCCATGCCACAAAGGTACTATACATTTACAAACACCCTTGCTTTCTCCAGGAATTGAACCCAGGCCCTACGACACAGCAGTCAGCCTCACTAACTACTATATCAGATGGGCAGCAAAATATATATACACAAAACTTTCCTTGACTGATTTCCTTTGTAACTTGTTAATCAAATGCTTGAAGTTATTATGATTTATTTTCATTCTTATGTTATGAACCTAAAATTATTTACATTGTCTTCAAAGTGGAGACCTCAAGCTCGAGGATAATTTTTAAAAAAATGGCTCTCTACTCTAGATTCCTCAAGGGCAAAGGGTTAGTTTGGAAACATGAATTGTATTTCTCAATGTTATAAAGGAAATGTTTTGATTCTGCAATATATCTGGGAAGCAAAGTTTTTAATGGCTCTGGTAGTTCTCCAATTTGAGGCAGTTTAATTTTTCCAGTGGTGCAAAATATTCTTTTTGTTTCTCCCTTTAAA
>BMAV01018205.1:0-13540 GCA_019973955.1 Trichonephila inaurata madagascariensis
CTGCGGATGATATATCGGTCATCCCCTGCGTTGTCGTCCCGGGGGGCCCACCCCCCAACAGTGTCCCGGGTTTCGGAACGCTTTCAAGCGGGGAAACCCATTTTGTTGTTTCCCGAACTCTGCACCCACACGGTGACAGTACCCCCTCCTCCAGCTTTCCGTTTCTTCCAGGTGAAGTCGCCCCAGGTGATTTCTTAAAAATTTTCACGAACTGACCACTGGCACAGCAGAAATATGGTGTTGCGTCTCCGTCCTTCATTTCATTCTACGTTGGCAGCGCGCCGACATCACGCTTTTTTGTTTCGCTCACTCCTTCGACGTTTGTTCCTGATATTTGCATCCCCTGACGTTTCTACGTTTAGGTTCCCCTACTACCCCCAGCCCCTTTTTCTGCAATATCATGGTATCTGCAAAATTTTTTTACATTGTTGCTTAAGTTTTGCACCCAGTGTATTTTTTTCGCATTCTATTTGGGCGGTAATGTATGTGTATAATATTTGAATATCAATATGATTTGTTCATATATATAGCATATCTTCACAAGAGTTTTGTTAAAGAAATTAAAAAGTGGTGGTTATTTTTTAATGTTAAGAATAAATACTGAATGTGTTTAGTTCAATATGCTTTGATTATAATCTATTATTATTTTGAATTCTGTAAGCGGAGAAAAAACGTGGAATATGTATTATTAGTAATTAATGAACTACTCAGCCAACCTGGCTCCTTCTATTTTGCGCTTCTTTAACTGTGTGATTGGTCATTAGTGGCCGCGGTAGCCGAGTGGGATAGGTATCGAATCGTGGCTTCCGCACGAGTTCGGGGCCCAGTACCACCAAAGACCCGCCGTGTGGGGCAGCGATGCACGAAATCTGTCAAAGGCGAAACGCCCCTCCGGTTGGTGGGTGGGGTATTAGGGGGGGTGCCAGCTCAGGTGCGTCCACGTCCGACCCTGGTTCAAGATACGTGGTCCGTCGCCGCCCCCGTTGGGTAAACGTGCGACGTTAATATTCAATCAACAAAAAAACTGATTGGTCATTTTGTTTCCCAAAATGTCCATTTTAAAATACTGACGACCTAGTCATATAATACGGGACTTTTTTAAATTTTTAGAATCTCTTAAATTTTTAGAAAAATTTATATAAGAAGTCATCAAAACACCGTTTCCCCCTTCTTTTCATTTTTGACATTCAAAAGGGGAACAGAATCACCAGATGGTACTTTTTTCAAAGTGAACTATAATTTTTTTTTGTGTCCCATTAAAAAAGATGTTTTAGATGGTTTTTTTGCCCACTTTGTTCATTTTTTGACGCCTTGGGTAAATTTTTCTCGCCAAATTTTTTTTTCCCACAGGGGGCGAAGGGACATACCTGTTTTTTCCCGTCCATTCTTTTTCCCTTTAACATGTGGCCGAAAATACCCCTTGATAGAGGGGGAATTTTCCCATTTTTGTAAAGAAGAGACCCCAAAAAAGTGTTTTCAGTTTTGGAAGTGACAAGGTAAATTTTATAAATCCTTCAATTTTTTTGGAAAGGGGGACAAGAGGATGACGGTCCATACAAGCTTTTATACCAAAAAAAAATTGGTGGGCCCGGCATTTTGGGGAAAACAGGGGTACCAAAAATACAGACACTCCTTTCCCAATCAAATTTTGTGGGGGACCTGAGAGGGTTAAACCCCAAGGAGTTTAAAAAGAACAGATAGGAAGGGCTCATATAAGCTGGACTTGATCAGAGTTTCTGGCTATAAATTTTGATTTCCCAAAAAGGGGGCGAAATGGGGTTTAAAATTTGGGGCCTAAGCGGAAGGTGACCGAGGATTTGGGATTCTAGCAAGGGGCTATGGGGCAGCTGGATCAGTAATCGGTGAAGGGCTCGACCTGCGATGGGGATCCCAGGCGGGGGAAGAATACCCATAATTAGAAAATCGACGATTGGGACATGGATATTTTCCAGCATATTCACAAACAATTCTATAAATGGTATAATAGTAGATCTTACATTTCAATGGGACAGAGATAATATCTGCTTTTTTGCATTATATTTCCATTTCTATTTCTTCTCAATCAACAGATTGTCCTTTGTCTTGCCAATCTCTGTTCTTTATAAAATACTTTTGTTCTTTATTAACACTTTTTACGCCTGGCTTCAGTGAAAAATTCCCGCCTTCACCACAAAGAAAACCCTGACTGAGGAGTATCTCAGTACCATAAACAAAGTTGAATTTCCCCGCACCCCAAAAACAATAGAAACTAATTAAAATACCACTATAAAATTAAAAATTTGAAATCAAAAAGAAAGAAAAAAAATATTAGTGCCCCGCATAAAACGTACGGGGAAAACCATTTGGTTCTTTCGGTAGACCGTACGGGTGTATGGGCCCCACACACAAACTAGTTAATTGGTTAATAATTAAATCGTATTTAACTCTTAAACAAAGTTATATGGAACTGTGTATGATATTTAATACTAAAGTTAGTTACCAGTTAAACTGTCTGTTTTCTACACAATTATATAAGGATAGGAAAATCTGGCTTAACTTTCGAAATAAGTTTCAAGATCAAATATGTATATACAACCCCACTCTGGCAGACTGAACATTGGTGCGAAAGTTGTTATCTAGCAATCTGTAAATTAAATATGGTTCATTATTTAATTGCATTGAAATTTACGCTTTTTTAAGGGCATTTCGAAAAGGATAATAAGGAAAATATCAGTGCCCAGGGTGGTTTTCCCACGCAACTAGGAGAAACCAAAAGGATTAGAAACATACCCACGAGAACAATCAAATGATAATGACAAAAAATAAATTTCTCTCAAATCATTCGGTGAGCCTTGTTCAAAATAAACTTGCACGAAATTTTATGAGATGCGTTGGGATGATAAAAATGCTCAGGGGGGTATAAACGTATAATGTTGAGAAAGAACAAAAAGGGGTTAATCAACATATTCCCAAATAAATTTTTTATTAAATTTTTAAAAATTTGCTTCTCTATAGATAACCGTTTGTTATAACTATGGTATAAACAAATTTTAATTTACATAACTTTAGTTTCCAATTTTT
Organism: Trichonephila inaurata madagascariensis; assembly: GCA_019973955.1. Taxonomy (NCBI): domain Eukaryota; kingdom Metazoa; phylum Arthropoda; class Arachnida; order Araneae; family Nephilidae; genus Trichonephila; species Trichonephila inaurata. Next base: position 3,061 of record BMAV01018205.1, read on the forward strand.
CATAATTCATTGTGTACCAAATGATCCTGTTAAATTTTATTTGGGTTAAAAAAAAAATGAAAAACTCTTAAACACAAAAGGGGTTTTCAAATGTGAGGTGCTCCCCCCCTAGGGGTGATAATTTTAAAAAGGGGGGGGCCATTGCCCAAAAAAAATATTTTTTTTTAAAAAATTAAAATTTTGAAGAAACAAACAAAAAATTCTGAGATAATAAAAAAAAAAATAAAACTACATTTAATATAAATATATCAGTCAAGCACAATGTATTTTATAATTATTTTAACAATATTCAGTTAAGAACAAGTTTAATAATTACCAATGCCCCACATGGGTTGTTCATTAAATTATGTGAAAAATTCAACACATCTTGATAATTTGAAATGTCTATAACTAATCCTTCAACTAGCGATTAAAAGTCATACGACTCGCTCCCAAATGCCACCGTTTTCCACATAGGAGGGAGTATGTGATGTATTGGTGGGGGGTGGGGAGGTGGAAGGAAAGGAATAAATAAAAAAATATTCTCTGAAATTAGTTAATCCTTCGAAACCACTGTCCAGATACTTTTATTGCCTTCCAAAGCTTTCGGTATAGTTTTATAGATAGCAGTGCTGAAAAAAGATCATACTCAGGAAAGACGTATAAATACGCCCTGGGCAGTTAACGCTTTGGCTGAGAAGCCTTTGGCACTTAAGAGGTTAAACTCGCATTGTAGCCTTAGGAATAGCCTCTTGAATTTAATACATTGCTCTTGTATGGGGGTTGTGATGAAAATTATGATTGAATATTGCGTTGCAATTATTGAAAGTTTGGGAAACACGGACTTTCAATAAATCTTTATATCATAGCATAGTACGTACTTCTTAGCATAAAATAGATATGAAATTTAACTACTTTTGAAGCCGAAGAAAGAGAGAGTTTAAATTTCTAATTTAATAAATCGAGGTAGCATTCTAGCAGTCATAAGTTTTAAATGGTTTCAATTTATGTAAGAAAATGGTTATTTATAAGAGTTCTAATTGTTGTTCGTAACCTGCACTAGAACTTTCCCCATGTATTACAATGAACTCGAATATAATTTAGTACTAGAGTTTGCAGTGATACAAATTTAATGCTCAGGGAGGAATTATGTAAAATTTTAAATTCCGTTTAAAATAAGGTGACAAATTTTTTACAATAAAAAGGGAAAGGACAAAAAACAAAAAAAGTTACAACATAAAGATATGAAACATTTTATTAATCCAAACAAAAGTACGCTAGCTACACTTACATCTGTTTTAATTATTTACTTAAATGAGCATTTTCTCAATGAACGATTTTTCTTTTCGTAAATATATCTTTTTCAAAATTTATATTGGAAATTTTCCCAGAGCAAAAATATTCTTCATACTAAATTTTTTGGGTGTCGCAGCAAAATATCAACATTCAATCTAATTCTCACTTTTTGAAAAAATTATTACCAATTGAATAAATTTTTTAAATGCGTTTGGTTCCCAGTGCAAAAGCAAAAATTTAAAAAGAAAAACCCAAATTTTCATATGGAAATTTCATTTTGACATGGTTAAGTATTTCAACCCATCTTTTTAAATTTTCAACATGTTGTTTTCAAGGTTTCAAGCGATTATAATTTAAATATTGTGACTCAGTCTTGTAATTTCTTCATACAGGCAATTGCCATTGATTTTAATACCAGGCACTTCTTTTCATAAAAAATCAACACAGTTTTTATTCGCCCAACTTGCGATGAATAAAAACCCCCCCAGAAAACTTTTTTTCCTGGGATATTTGTTTCAGATCATTCTTCGACATCTGGAAACATGTTTGGTTCATCTCTAAATACTGAGGTTACAAATAAATTTTAAAATATTGAAAAAAAGGGACACTTTTCGAGGGGGAACAGGACCTATAAAAGGGAATGCGGTTTCCCTTTTTTTAAAAGAAAGTCGCATTTTTTAACAACAAACCGAGAATGATGTTCGATGAATGGTCCAAAAAATATATATTTTTTACTACAAACACGATTAAATTTTTTTCAAAAAAAGGCAATTATAATGAGGGAAATATTACTATTTTTATTTAATTCAAAGTTTCATTAAAATATGAAAATGTGTGACAAGAGGTTTTAAAATTTTATTTTTATATTTCCTTTATGGAAAAAACTTTTTTTTAAAAATAAATTTTTAATGAGTTTTTTACATAAAAATTTTCTTTCCTCGTTTGATTCAGCGCGCAAAGGGGACAGGGATTTCGGTTTGAAGCAGGTCGTACAACGACTGCTAATACTCCGGGGGTCGTCTTAAAATCTTTTTAACACTGGGTTCTTCAAAAGTAGACCCGGGGCCCAAAACATAAGGGATGCCCCATCTTGGCCTTTAAAAATATACCGTACATAGCATACGTTTTTCAAATATATACAAACAATAAAGAAAACACATTAATATGCATGGCTTGCAATCGCAAAAACCCGCTCGACCGACTGCCGCCTTTTATTGAACAAATGATAGTCCCAAATTTCCAGCTTTTTGGGAAAAAAAAACCGGAAAAAAAAATTTGACCATTGAAATTATTCGAAATTTGTTTGAACGATTATGAGTCCAGAAGAAAAAGGCCTCCATTGGGGCCAGGCCCCGGGCCGGGGGATTGCCCGCCTTAAGACGTTCCTTTAAAAATTAAACGGGTAAAAAAAAAACCATTTTGGTGACGTGGCAGATTAATCAAAATAAGCCCACAAGCTGAAAACAGTAGCATCGGTAAGATAATTTTCGATATGGAGAGTGCTGAAAAAGGGGGAAAAATACCTATAAATTTTTTTAAAATTTGTTTTAAACATTGGCTGGGTTTTTGTTTTCGTGAAAATTGCACCCTTTGTTTTTCGCAAAGGGCAGACTTCAGGTTTTTCGGCAATTGTATTTTCTCCGATTAATAGATTTTGGTGTGATATTGAGCATTTAACCTCATAATCAGGATATTTTTTAAAATTCCCCCAAACCAAAACTGCTTTCCCCTTGACTTCTCCATAAGTGTTTAGACGAAACCAACGGTATCATCTAAAAAGGACTGTACCATCACCCCAAACGTCTTAACAACATTATGTACCTTACGTTTCTACAAAAAGGGTAGCCAGATTTACTGGAGAATAATCCAATTGATCTCCCGGAAACATGTGTATGGTTCCAGTGAGATGCGGTTCCAACCAGGGCCGCTTTTAGCAGGCACGCTATGCTCGTGTCTAGGGCGAAAAAGATTGAGGAACCAAAGATTGGAAGCGCCAAAATTTGGAGGGCGAAAAGGAGAAAAATGAAAATAACAGCGAACGTACCACCGTTACCAAGATAGTAAAGCGATAAAAAAGATGTAAATAACAATTCAAAAACAGTTCATACATAATGTAAACTCTATACTGTAATTGCAAATGGTAAAATTAATTTTATGCACTAATTTCCAAAAGGGTGTGTGGTTAGTGATGTTGTAAGGTAAGAAATGAACAAGAGTGGCCACACCATGTCAATACCCTTCCCTTACGGCTGCCTGTTTGTGACACGGTTGGTCTGTAGGAGGTGGACAGTGGAAATATTCTCCAAAGAACAAAAACAAAGCAGGGGAAAACAGTACGCATCACAAAGAACCAAGAGCCACCCTGAACCAAACCTTGCAAGGCTCTGAAAATAGTGAGGGCGTGCCTCGGACGCCAAGGAGGTTTAAAATGGCCCTGTTCCAATCCATTTTGGGCTACAGTTACAGTCCTATCTAGACCTCACTTTTCAAAATGATAGATAAGCAGAAGTGGTCCTGTAACTTGGGCAACGCAAATGACTAATCAGTAGTGTTTTGATTCTTTTTCTGACAAAGCTAAAGTAAGGTGTATGAGACTCCTCTTGACTGTTAAGAGAGGCTAATCCCTGGAGTTTCTGTCATTACAGGGGAGATTTACAATATGCTTGGAACATTCCACGATGCTCACTAAGCCGTCCTTACCGTTGTATTTTTGTAACACCGTTATAAGTCGATATTTCGAGCAATTATTGTAAATGTTCATTATAAAATTACTTTTCTTACGCACACCCTATCTTGTATTTTCTCGGTTTTACTATGTTTCCTCAGTAATATGTTTGCAATTAATTCGGGACAATGCATCCTTTGATGAAAACTGTTCTTTGCATGCTACCACTTCTTAAAGTTTTCCCTCATCTTTCTGATCCCTGATATATATATATATATATATATATATATATATATATATATATATATATAAGGAGATTTATATAAAAAGTGTTATTTGCATAGTTTTTGTTAAGTTTCTATACATATATGTACACATTATACTCTGGTTAAAAGTACATTTGATATTATCATACAACAAAGCATAACTATTTTTTATCTCAAAGGTCAAATTTGCATTTCCTCCAAAAATAATATCATCTGACTTTTGGGTGCACTACTGGCAATATCTTTTCCAATCTTCAATACATGTTTTGAAGTCATTTTTCAAATCCCAAATTTATTACAATTCTTTTTATTGCATCAATAGACTCAAAATGGGGGTCACAAACAGGCAGATTCAAGCGAAAAATGAAAAAGACACGGGGGGTGCTACACATGGGCCCCAAAAGGGGGCCGGGTGGGCCCCAAATTTTTGTTTTTTTTCGATTGATTATAATCATTTTGTAGTGCATAAAAGTTTTTATTGTATTTGTTTATTAATTAACTATATTTTTAATGCTTTTTATCAATACTTTTTTACTTTTTTTTTCCCAAAAATCAAAAAAATCAAAAAAATTTTTGGGGTGTAATGGGGCACGAAAGAATGGTGGATTTTTGGACCCGGACCTCCCTTTTAAAAAATTCCTAATTTACTGGTGTACATTATTTTTCGGGTTTTGGAATTTGGGGGGACTTTTCTCCTTTTTTAAGGTCCCCAAAATATATTTTATGATTCAGGTATTTTGAAACATTTCCACGTAAACGGTGAAAAATTTTAAAAGCGGAACCCCCCGTTTTACCCCAAATAAACCCAACCCTTTTCAAAAAAAAAGCAAATGCGGTTAGAGGGGCGCCGGGGGTCCGGGGCCCCCCAAAAACCCTTGACTTTTCCGATTGGTCCTAATTTAAGTATATAATACGTAAAAATTTTAAATTTAAAAATTTGTTATTAATGATTAATTTTATTAATTAATGCTAATTATTTATCTAATGATTAGTTTTTACTGTTTTTGTTCTTGAAAATCGACAAAATCAAAAATAAAGTACGATACAAGAATGGTGAACTTTTCAGCCCCTGACCCCTTGAAAAAATTTTTGTGTGCGCTACTGTGTATGAGAGCATCGTGTTTCAGAATGGGTCGTCATTGATAAACCGTCACTTTTGAATGATTTTTGCGATACTTCAACTATGTTTGCAGCAAAAATTTCATTGGGCAAGCAATTTTAATGCATGTTCATTGGTCAATTACTCTAGAAATTTGGAACAAAGAACGAGTAAAAATTATTTCCGAATATATAAGTATAATAAACTAAGCCAAAGCTAAATCGACTTTTCACAATTCCTACTATTAGCTCACAATCTCTATATATTTGTTTATTTATCTTGGTGGAATTTTTAATCGTTAATAAAATACGTTTTAAAGCGCTCTATTGAGCTGAAATTTTATATACCTGATTACTTTAGATGACAATACACTAATTTAACTATAATTTCACAAAAATTTCTAATGGGATTAAAACCACTATTTAAAGAACTACAAAAAACAGTCACGTTGGCGTAATTTTTGGACGACTTATAGACTCTTTGGCGACTTGTGTGTCAAAACTTCCGAAGTTCTTTTTCTCATCGTTTGAGCATTCTAGCTTTGAAACTGAAATTTTAAACACATAATTGTTTTGGGATGAAATATATTCTGCAATTATACCGATGTTTCTAATGAATCATGCCAGAGTCCTCCCAATGTATATTATTAAAAATGTTGGACAAAAAGCAAAAAGCATCTTTGAAGGAATTGACTTAAAACCGGTTTGAATGAGTTTGTTTTTGAAGAATGGATATCAAAAGTGCCATGAAAAAATACTTTCTGTCAATTGTGCCTCTTCTTACAAAACACATTACACTGTACGCCGCACAGAACTCCTAAAATGTTTTGCAAACTTCATAAGTTAATCTCTAGCGTTGTTCTATACGACCCATAACTTTATTCTTCTATCTTTGTGAAGGAACTGAGGGTATAATAAAGTTCGTGAAAATAATTATAATTTTATACCTGTCCACAAACTCAGTATTATTATGTAGAATCACGAATATTTCGGAATTTTTACGCTCAAGAAAAACGATTTTAAAGAGGACATTTTAACGAGATAGTTTCTCCTTTGTTATGTTTTGTAGATTTTTCATTCTGATCTAAGAATTCCTCTGGCTATCTGGCCTCTAAATGCAATATTTTTACAAATAGTTATGCAAATAGTTGCCAATTCTTTTAATGTCACCTCAAGAATGTCATGCATGCTTCCTCACACCCAAATAAACTAAATACAAGTTTTATTTTTCTACCCCTTCAATGTGAATAAATGCACAATACGCACACAATTTTCAAGTTGTTTCAGAATCCATTCTAAAACTACTCGTACTGCTTGTTAAAATAAGTGCTCTCTAATTGTGTGTGTTTATTTGTCTATATGAAAAGAAAGTGCATAATAACGACAATAAACCATAGAGGAAAAATATGAGTAGTAATCAAACTTTTTAGTATAAAATAAAATAAAATATCTCACGCTTTGACCAGTTAATCAGAATTGTAAATAGAATTTCAAATCAGTAGATTTATTGTAATAAAACAGTTTTTGTTTTATTACTAGTATCCGACTACGTTCGGAATAGTGATTTTGCAAAGCGCGTAAATGGGATAATATTTATGATATTTAGTGTCATTTTAGATAGGCGGCTGCCAGTTTTAAGGACATTATGACAAAAAATTATTTAAATATAATATTTTGGCGGTTAACCTTTTTCCGCGCTTCGTGCTTCTATTATATTAATATATTTGCCTGTTTATTAGATCCTGTACAGAGTATTCAACTATGATTTTGAAATGCATAACCTCGGAAGTCATTTAATCCATGTTTTACGAAAAACAGAAGGGAGAAATTTTAAGAAAATACGCCGATAGTCATTTCCTAAAATGGTTGTAACTCGGTACACTTGAATTTTCAAAAATCATAGTTGAGCCTCTGTACAGAGGAGTCTGAGCAATATACAGGCAAAAAAAAATATATTAATAGAAAGCATTTTTACAAAAGGAGAACTTCTTTAAAAGGTTATTCTAAGTTAATTTGTTGCCAAAATATTGTATTTAAATAATTTTTATCATAATGTTCCTTATATAAAAACAATCTCGTATACATGTACTCCTAATCTAAGTGACACTATATATCATGTAAATTTGTCCATTTATGCGCTTTTTTTTTAAATCATGGTTCCGAACGTAGTCGGATACCTTAAATTAAAGCGCCCTTATTTAAAAATATATTCATTTTTTATTTTCCTTTAATCATATAATATTTTTAATAACTACAAATAAATGAACGCAAACAATATTCTAATTATTAGATCCATCACTACATTTTTAACCATAAAATTCATGATTTTTTTTTCTTTAATAAATAGAATTGAAATCAATTAGGAAATGGGTGTAGTTAACTCCTTAACAGGTTTGCCCGTATAACGCGCGGGCAACCGAAAGCTGGCCACAACTGGTTTGTTCATACGCTGCACGGGCTCTGATATTTTCTTATTTCTATCTTTGATTTGCCCATGTTTTTATTTCTAATAGTGAGATTATTAGTGCTAATGTTTTTAAGAGATGTAGTTTGTCAATGGTACTGAAATACTTCTCATCTGGGATTTTCTTTGTGGTGAAGGAGGGAATTTATTATTGAAGGCTGGAATTTAGATTCTTAATAATATTCGATAAAGAACAGGGATCGGCAAGGAAATGTGAAAACTGTTGCTTGAAAAGAAAGGAAAATGGAAAGAGCTTCATCCAAAAATCGATACATTCCTTTGTCCCCCATTGCAATGTAAGACTTAGTTTACACCAGGTCCGGCTCTAGCAGTTTTCCCGCCCCGGACAAAATTGGAAAATGTCGCCGCTCTTCCCAAAGCAAAAATTTATAATTGATAGATATATATTAAATTTTTAATTTAAATTTTTTTAAAAAAAAAATTGAATATACTGGCCAAAACCCTGAATATATATAATCCCAATGTCCCAAAATATGCAAAATTATTTCGGAAATTAAAGGCCATAATTACTCATATAGATTCACTGGCGAAGCCAGTACTGAGTGGGTCCAGCATCCAAATTCCCTTGGGGACTTTTTGGCAAATACGATACGGCGATAGCTACGCCTCTGTTATAATTTCAAACGAATAAAATGTAAGAAATGAAATAGCTTGTTTCTGCTGGCCAATTTCTACGAAAATGAGTCTACTGATGGTGGGGATCACAATAGCTTTTATTTTAACTTATAGAAACTACACTCTCAAGACTTCGATAAAACATCTCCTGTGACTCTCTATCTACTAAACACTCTTATTACCTATGTCCCCTTTAGAAAAGATGGCACCGGACATTGTATGGATGAAAGGAATGTCCGTTGTGACCCCACTCCGGGATGAGGAGAAAGTTACTAGTGAAAGTTGTGTAAATATATCATTTTTCATAATTTAAGGTATACTCCCTCCTCAAACGCTTCAAGTTTCAATGTAAAATAAAACGGACATTAAACATACTGAGTACAAAATAAGGAAATACGTTAAATGTAATACCAAATTCCCACGCAATAATATTTCAGAAAGTATATCAAATTTTTTTGTAATATAAAAAAAAAATATTTTCTAAATTTGATCCACAAATGCCGCCCTGGGCAGGGGTCCGGTTTGTCCGGCCCTAGAGCCACCCCTGTATACACCATATTTCACGTTGTATGTATGTGTGCACACACACACACCCAAAATACTGAACCGTTTAAAAAACGGGTGCGAGCTCGATTTTTTTTTTAATTTATTTTTTTTTCATTGTAAGTATGAGATAAATTATTTTAAGACACATGAAACATTCTCCATAGTATACAGAGTGCACTTATAAAAAGCAAACATTTAGGGGATTTTGTGCTCCACAATTATAAAATGAAAAATAGTGTGAAAATTTTAAAGTTGAAAATAAAATGAGATTCTTTTATTTTTGCACTCTAAGTATTAAACTTAAATATATGCATTAAAAAAATGTGCCCTTTTTTGGAACATTTTGATCAAAAATAATTTACCACTTAAGGGGGGATCATAATATTTTTATTAACTATGAATAAATAAAGTAAAAAAAGGTTTTATTTTTAACGCTTAAAGGTATAATTGTTTTTTTAATAAAAAGAATGTGAAAGCAATCAGGAAATGAATGAAATTAATGGAAAAAAATACCCCCTCAAAAAAAAAAAGACTTCGTTATTTTTTTTTAAATTTATTTACATAAATATGTATATATTTATATATTTCTCCACTTTTTTAGCACAAATTTATTCGGTATGTACAAAATATAAATAGAATTCGTTACTCTCACCTTGTTTCTATCCGAAAATAAGTTTTCCTATATGCTTTTATTAATTTTCATATAAATAATCATAATTCGTAACATCCGCGGAAACGAAATTGTATTCAGATAGTGTGTCTATAATGACAATTACCATAGTTAAGCAAATAAACTTTCAGTGATTCCTATTCAGTTCGGAAATGATAAAACAAATTTGTTAAAATTAAACTAAAAAAGTAAAAATGTATAAAGGTTGCTATATAAGGAGATATAATATTTTAAAATACGATGCATATAGCTATCCATTGAAAGGTTAATGTAATTTCAGGAATTACAACAAAACTATGAGCTTCTTTACGATATTTTTTTTCCTACTACTTTTGTTCACTTGCACAGTATGCAAATAATAAGAACACGTATTCACATGTAAATCATATAGTTAAAAAATTATAGATTAAAAAAACTAAAAAACAAGCTTTTATGGTTGATCGAACTAAAAAGTAAAAAAAAAAAAAAATAATAATATAAGAATAAAATGATTTACGAGGAAATTAGTGTCGTTGGGGTAAAAGCGTGGGGTGCTCTATATCAATTATTATAACTTCTTACTAGTTCTACTCCGAAATGCTGAGTTAGTGTAAAAATGTAGTACAAAGCACCCTACAATTTTACCACGATGACATTTATTTTCACAAAACATTTTATTCTTATATTAAGAATTATTTTATTAAAATTAATCAGGAGCTTGTTTCTTAGTTTTTTCAACTATAATTTTATGTTTCATTTTTAGTTCGATCTAAGTAAAATCTATATTTTAGTTTTTAAAATAAATTTATTTAATTTTTTTTTATTATTATTTTAATTTTCTGCCCGGAAGAAAAAAATTTTCTATCCCTGAGTTAGAAAAA
>BMAV01018208.1:9727-28244 GCA_019973955.1 Trichonephila inaurata madagascariensis
CCAAACAGACAGTATCACCTTTTTTTGGTGAATATCGGCTTTGGAAATGGTTTGAGCCGGTTCATCTTTTTTGCTCCACGACCTCTTGCGTTTGACGTTGTTGTACACAACCCGTATTTCGTCCCCAGTGATGATGTGCTTCAAAAACAGATCATTTTCGTGACGTTTGAGAAGCGAATCGCAGACGTCAATGCGGCGACACAGATTTCTCTCTGTGAGAACATGGGGAACCCATACATCGAGCTTCGAGGATAATCCCAGGCCGTTCAAGTGGTCATAAACTGTTGAATTTGATAAATTTAACCTTAATCCGATCTCAAGTGTTGTTATTCGCCTGTTCGCATCAACTAATGCCTTTATCGCGTCTTTATCAGCTTCAACCGGCCTTCACGAACGCAGTGCATCTTCGACATCAAAATTGCCGGGTCGAAATTTAGCGAACCAGTTCTGGCACTGGCGTACTGTCAACACACCTTCTCCATACACATCGGTCAATTTTTTTCTGGCTTGAACAGCATTTTTACCCTTTCTGTAGTAAAACAGTAAGATATGTCGAAAATGCTGCTTATCGCTCTCCATATTTAAAAGGGCACCAACCAAAAACTACTGCGTAGAATTAATTGGAATTTTTCACACACAAGCCTTGCTATATGAGCTCTCAAAGCAAATAAAAATTATACGACATAAATGTGAAGTTGGGTGTAAAAAAATACAATTAAATCCTCTGTCGGGAAAAAACGAAATTACTTTCCGAACAACCCAATAGAAAAAAAGCAGTCAGTGCAAAACAATGTGAAGTTTTATGAGAATGTCAAAATAAAAAGTTAAAAATTACTCAATTTGAAATATAGATTAAGAAATATTTATAACACTCGTCTAGGGGCTTCGATCTATATTGTGACGTCTTCGATTGGAGTGAACCCCACCTTTCCATTCATTCTAAGTTTTATGGCTCCGAACAGATGTGAGTGACAAGTGCACGTGGCCATGGGGTCATTGTTTATTGTCTGACCTCGGGCAAACGCTGGCACCCGGTCTAGGAGTTATAATGGTCAAAGAGAGACGGGACTCCATTGGCAATAGGCGAAGCCTGTATGAAAGAATCCTGTCGCCTCGGCCGGTGTCGAGAGAATGGGATTATAGAACCCATGTGGTGTGATGGATAAGGGTGTTCAGAAGTTAGATAAGAATTATGGCGCCCTTAGTTTCCAGACGGACCAGGAATGTATTTCTGTTTGCCACACAAATAGTACACGAATGTGGCCGGGGGACGAGGGCAGACTTTTGTGGCCTGCCAATGAGAAGAGACGAGGGGCGTGTTGTGGACCCGCCCCTGGTGTTTAAAAGGGGTTTTTTTAGGAGACGAGAGGAGAGCCCTGGATGGAGAAAACTGGAGAGGAGCCCTGAAAAAAAAGAGATTGGAGAGTTGATCGAGTGCCTTTCGGGAAAAAGATTGAATTCCCGTGACTTAGACTGACTGCACCGGCTTGGCATATAATTGTGACTTTATAACTATAGTAACTATAGTGTAGTGTAGTATAGTATAGTGTGACTATAGTAACCTATGAAGCGAATAAATAATTCTTTTATTTTAAAATTAAGCTGTGACAATCTTTCATTTGTTACCTACTCACGACGTTACAATATACTCATTTACTTGGCAATGGTTTCAGGTGTTCGGCGCAAGTACCGTAAAATCTGATATATAACGCGCACTTTTTTTTTTTTAATACAAAAAAATTAGACGGAAATCTACGGGTGCGCGTTATACGCCGGGTATAAAAATAACAGCTTCAAAAATAAAAGAAAAAAATGAGCATGAAAAAATTAGGCTTCCACATAGATAGGAATACTGTTTGGTTAAAAGAAATGACATACTTAATGAACTTCAAGGGTTGTAGTTCTAGAAGTATACTATTTTTTCAAAAGCCTGTGATAATACCTTGAATGAACGACTTCAAAACGTTAAGAGTAGTGCACACACGTACGTTTTAGGTTCCTTCGTAAAAAAGGGAGTGCAAGTTATACGATGAATGCACCTAAAAATTAAAAAATGTAGCTTGAAAGTATAGATGCAAGTTATATACACCAGGACCTCGAAATGTCCTCATTTTTTTTTTCACGTTATAGATATCGTTTAGCTTTATATGTGTAATTGTATTGACAGTTATATTTATTGTAGAGCTTTTTTGTCCCGTTCTTTTGACTGTAACTAAGTCATTGATGTTATATACGAATGCTCCTGAAGGTCATCGAAGTTTATAATACTTTTTATTCTCATCTTGTACTTTTTAAATTTGCTTTTCAGCTGCTTTCCATAAGATATCTCTATTTTCATTAAATTCAAGTTGTTTGTTATACTGATATTGCCCTTGCGAACTCATTTTCACTTGCAGCGAATATTTGGAAATACGCCTTTCATCCTTTTTAAGTTGCCTTGCATTTCGCACACTATGTTTTACGTGCTGAATATCCTGCTCCTAACGTTTGCACGTGCATCACCTTTCTACTGAATTGGCTTTTTGTAGGCTCATTTTGAAAAAAAAAATTTTTTTTCTTAAATTCTCAATTTTTTTTTATGAATTTCTGAATTATACATCCATATGGTATTGGTTCATTTCAAAATGTTTCACAATTATTCCATTGATACAATTATCTATAACTGAAGCTTCATCAAGAAATCCCTGAGCTCGACTTACAATTCTCAAATATAAATTAAATATTTAAATACAGTTCATTTGGCCGTGTTTTTCTATTCTGTAAATTCTCTGCATAATTGACTCTGATGTCTTACTTCAAACTCCTAATTATACTATTTTGCTGCAAGAACTGATACCGTGCTACGGTTGAATAAGCAGTCTTTCATCCTTGTTGTCATTTTACAAAAACAACCTTATGCTGTCTAATGACTGGACAAAATATTAAGTTTTCCTCGTAGTAGGGGGAAAAAAATTTTGAATTGTATTTGAGTCACTCTAATTGAAAATGCGAAGTGTGTAGACAAATTCTATAACAAAAATCCATGATACATCATTTATTAACGAAAAATGCACTGATGACTCTGTAGACGTATTAGAGGCACTTACCAATTACCTATCTTCTGGCATAAATCTTGCGCCTAAGAACCAGCCTATAAGCTCTAGGCTTCTACTGTTCTGATGTCGTTGAAGATAGAGGGAACCGGTTGAAGAGTCATCAGCTGACGCGTCTGCTGATTGTTTACCTATCTGTAATGTGAGGGGAGCAAACAGAATATTTCTCAACAGGTATATTTAATTTGCCGTGAAAAACCGGTAAATGGACCAGTGAACACAAAATACTATTGTTTAATTCTTCAGCAGTTCCCATTATACCGTATATTCCGGCGTATAACAGGCACATTTAACAAAAAAAATAAGTTCAAAATTTACGAATGCACGCTATATGCTGGGTATAAACGTGATGGCTTTAAAAATAAAGAAAATATGAATGTAAAAAAAATTATATTTCTTTACATATGCATTTGGCCTCCTTTTGTAAACGTTTGGTTATTGTTTTTTTCCATTTTCTAACAATCATTCACATAGTCCACTGTCGTTTTAAATTTGCTTTGAATGGTTTGTTGATACACACATCTAAAAACTGAACTAAGGGCGTGTTCATCCGCCTGAAATCATTGACATGTCTGTGTTGCACTCATGTGAGCAACTTCTTCGTATTTCCCATTATATGGTATCTGCGTGAACATGTCTTAAACAATGACTTTCTGGATTCTTTAAAACAGTTGGACGCTTTCGCCAACATTTCTTATCTACAGTTTTACATCGTTTTCGTCCGTTCATCCACTCTTGCATATGAATGTAAACCTTATGGGATATTAGATTTCGTCATCAGTTCCTTTTCAAAATAACCATGGGTTGTGCTGTGCGCTAAGCAGACCACTGCGGTGGAGTGAGAGATTTCGTGACTTGTTGTTTATGTGTGAACCGTTTTTGTCAAAAGACAACAGCATAACACATGTACTTTTCAGGTTTCTTCATTAAAAAAAAAAGGGTGAGCATTTTACGGCGAATACGCCTAAAAGTTTAAAAATTCACTTTGAAAGTATAGGTGCACGTATACGCCAAAATGTACGGTATTTCTAACTGTAAAAGAATTGCTGAATCAGTTCACTTTCTTTAGAGTTATAACAAAGTGTTTCTTCATGTCAAAATCTTGGGTAATATCCGTGAAATTTTTCAAATGTTCTCTAGATGTCTTTTTAAATGGCCATATAAGACATAATTCAATAATTTTATATTTAGAGAACTGTACCAGATTTCAGTACTTGCACAGTAACAGGAACATCCTTCAATGTTAATTGAAACATAATATATAAACAAAATTTTAAATAATTGTCAAAATACGTAGAATATATAGAAGTTTGCAGAACACTTATCTCTATCTATACATGAAATTTTTCACTGTAAAAAAAAATAACATATGAAAATGTAACAGTCTAGCATTCCTTCTGTAAGTCAACTCACTAAATCATCATCATTACATAATTAAGTTTAAAGAAAATATCGTATTAAATCGGGCGTAAAATAAAAAAACAGTAAAAATAGAATTGGTGTTTAAAATGGCTCAAGAATATCTTATGTATAAAGGAAATTTTGTTTGTTTTTTTTTTTTTTTTTTTTTTCAGATGAAAAATTTACGACATTTTGTTTTTTAACCATGACGGAATAAATGTAAAGTTGATTTAATGGCCTAGAAGTTTTCTAAGATTATCAGTCCAACAATCTAACTGAATATTATAAGTTCAAACTTGACGTAGAAACTTCTTCCTCGTACGAAAAAAAGCCCTTCTAATTAATTATCGTCACATCTCGTAGAAAATCACGTAATATTTTATATCTTCGAAGACTACTCACCGCGAATTGAAGAATGAATCGGTATTTAGTGAAAAGGCGGATTTCATATCTTGAGCGTCGTTTAGGTGTTACTGAAAAATGAAAGGTAAAGGTCGAGTTCCAATGTAGAGAAAGACGGTAGCCAGATAATGTTAAATGTACATTTATTTGAGGCAAATATTTACAAAGGGTGGGCAAAAAAGTATAACAAATTAGTCTGAACGTTTACAGAAATGACGTCCAATTATACTGAGTGCTTCTGTCATTTTCATCTTATTTCCCGCCGTCTGATTCTTTTGTTGAAATCGAGTGCACCAGCCAAGAGGCTGTTAAATCAATCATTTAATAATAGAAAGGATACGACAGTGTGCAAATCTAGTACTAATTATATGGAGAAATAAATTCTTACTTTTAAAAATCAAGAGTAACACCATAAATGTATTGTTTTCACTAAACATGTACCGTAAAATACGGCGTATAGCGCGCTTTTTAAACAAAAAAATAAGATCGAAATTTACGAGTGCGCTTTATATGCCAGTTATAAAAATGAGAGCTTAAAAAATAGAAATAGAGATAATAGAAAAAAAAAAATTAGACTTCTATATACATTGAAATACTGTTTATTTAAAAGGAATGACGCTCATTTTGAACCTAAAGGGTTGTAGTTCAAGAAGTATACTAAAATTTTTCTCTAAAGTTTGGAACAATACCTCGAATAATTGACTTAAAAACATGTGAGCATTACACGCATATATTTCAGGTTTCTCTTCGTAAAGTACGCGTCATACACCGGATTTTATGGTAATTTAAAGGAACAATATATGTGAAAAACCAGGGAAAAACGAATGCACTTGCATGTCGCACGTTTTATTTAAGTGTTATATAAAAAAAACTCCAATTATTTCGTCAATGAGAAGGGAAAGAGACTACGTCTTTATTTATATAAAGAGAGATAATGTGAAAAATTATTAAAGTTCTTACTTTTCACAATTAGACTTTTCTTTTAAAAGCAGTTTTTATTATTCACGAAATTAGCATTTCCCTCTAGAAATTATACTTTGTACATCAGCAGAATTTTTATACAATTCTTGAAAATTGTAGAATTTTTAATTCCATTTTCTTAAGCTATGCCATCTTTTCAAGAAAAGCTCTTTCCGATCTTTCTTTTTTTTAAAAAAATAAATAAATAAAAAGTTTACATGACGAGAAGACCCCAAAAAGTTTCATTTAGAATGAATATATGCTCAAAAATTCTGTATTACGTTTTCATTAAAACCACTTTCTAGGGCGTGTATCCAGTTTTTAATATCTTAGATAAGAATACATTCGTGTATCATTTCGTTCAGTGACGTACTCAAGGGGGATTGGCCCACCTCCGTAAACGAACAGATTTATAATTTTTTGCATAAAGGTTAAGCCTCGTTGCTTTCCTGAATGTGTTTTTAAATATAATCTCTCCCCCCATAAAAATAATCTGTGTACGCCACTGATTTGTCACGCTTATATTGATTTCCTTTTTTAAAAAAAATTCTTACTGTTAGGATGATTCTCTTGTTTTATTGGCGTCGTCAGACTTACACACGTCTTTATGCAATGCAGCTGTTTATTCCTTTAGGGTTAAAAAAATGGAACAAGAGCAAAAATAATGTAATTAATGTTATTCAAAAAGAGACGAGTATGTTAACTAAAATAAACTAACTCGAGACTAATAAAAATTCCACCTTGAATGATAAGGGAAGATCGTAAAGTGTTCTTTAACTCGTTAAAAGTCCTATTTTATCGATTCCCAGTTTATGAGGCCAAAGAATTCTAGTAATAAACGGCACTTCGTGATGAATGATCTAACTTCGAGATAAGAAGACATGTCAACAAAAATAAGTGTTCAGAATTCGAAATTGTTTGTTATCTTAAGAAATTTCGTTATAATTGAGTCAGTGCTTATTTTTATCTTGGATGAAATAATTGTTGTATCATTGCAGATGACGCTTTATACTTATAAATGTAATGCTGTTTTTATTGAAATAGTTGGAAAGTAGGACATTTGATGACTGTGTGGTTTCGTAATTGAATGTATCTATGTTTATCAAATGACTGGACTGAATTCTATTTAAGAAATGTTCTGGACTTTATTGATATTTTTTCATTTAACGTGTTCTGTGCTTAACCACCTGTTCTTTGTTTATTTTAAACAAAATGAATTTTTGAGTGTGTTAGTAATTTTTACAGAAGGACAGTTTATAAAAATTATTGCTCGATTGACGTTAAAATTTCGGAACATCAGAAGAGAATCGAAATCAAATCAAGTTGACAATTTAAGCCTACATCTGTTCGCTTTTGATAGATTTCTATTTTGCGAAATTAAATTGTAATGCTTTTTATGTTAACTTTTTTTTTAAAAAAAAGTCACTGATTATATTTCTATGCATTAGCAGAGTAAGAATCCTGCATAATCCAATTAGGTCTCTATATATGCATATTTTAAATTTGTAAAATTTTCATTTCGTTCCATTATTACGTTTTTTTTTTTATTTTTTTTTTTTATTATTTGTAGATTTAATGAACACACACAGATGTTCTTTAAAAATTTCGTATAAAAAACATTGTTTAAATACTGAGTATTTTTATTCCATCGCTTAAAATTATGCCTCTTTAATGTAAATTCTTCTTGAATATCAACGAATTGGATTAATTCGTCCCAATTTCCGGAAGCGTAAATAGTATTAAATTGCTCGTGGCATTGCTCTAAACATCAATACATCAATCGCAAAATCTTGACCTGTGTCGTGATACGTTGCATATCAGTTAAGAAATATACTTGAAATGAAGCTGCAACTTAAAAATAAACTATAGGTGATAATGTTGAAAATATACTTACGTTTACTTGCCTCAATGACGGAACAGTCCACACACCCACACACACGAGGGCCAAGGCCTACTGTGGTCAATCTGTCGCGAAACCCCCAGTGTTAAGTTCCCACCCAAGTTTGGTACTCATTTATCGACCCACTGAAAGGATGAGTTGACCTTGCCCAGCCCGGGGTTTGAACCTCGGACCTGTGGTGTGGAAGCGCGATGCACTACCACTCAGCCACTGGTTACTTTCATTTTCGAATGTATTCACCCAATAAAGTCCATACACGTAATACTAATACAAAGAATATCGTAACTACGAGATATTGAATTGAATGTCAGAAGAAAATTTTTTTTAATTTCACTTTTGATAACATAAATAATTACAGAAAACTGCCTCGTAAGAACCCTCTGCAATCTGGTTTTTCATTTTCTAAATTACAACTATTTAGTAAATTCTATCTTTTCTGCACAGGTATATTTTGCAATTCTGAAAAAAAAAAAAAATTCGATCCACCTTAATATTCAGTTGAGTGTACGGAAGTTAACAAGCTTTCAAATTTTTTTCGTGTATATCATCTGTATATTAAGAATTGATTAATACTGATTTATTAAAAAACTGCTCAATTAAATATATGGAAGTAACATTTAAAGGGTTCCGCGGGGATGAAGTTGGGTGACTTTTTGTTACGGAATGACAATTTACAAAATAAAAATTTATTTATTACATGCATGTGTAATATTTATACTATATATTTTGAATTTTAATTCCTTTTTGATTTACATTTTAAAAACTTTAGGAGTGATATTCTATGGTTCTTTTTCGGGTGGAAATTTCAACGCAATGATCCGATGCAATTTAACACTTTGTGACGTCTGCTCATTAGCAGAACTCTCCCCAACAATACTGGTCAAGATTAACGTATGGGGGATCAAATTGTCTAGATGGGGCATTGTATCGCCAAAGAAAGGACCGGCTATTCTTTCCTTATGCCTAGAGCATAACATATGTGAACTGTTTCGGAAAATGGCTTTGATGTCGTCACACCTTTACTTTCGCATACAAACAGACGATCGTTAGTCACAACGCTTTATAGGAAGGAAGCTTCATGGAACAGCATTAATTGTTTGGGTTTCCCTCGCACATCTGTGCCACAAACCACTTGAATGGAGAGTAATGTCGACCGGTCTAGATAAAGACACACCCTTATTGTAGATGTGACAAGACAAGTTATAACCTCCAGATGGTGAACACGATGCCGTTTTGGAGTAGGGATCAGACGGAGTAGGCCTAAAACGAGGAGAGCCGGGTGCATATCTGTTACACGCGTCAATGAGAGGTGATTGAGGGGCGTGAAAGTGACCCGCCCAGTTAGTTTAAAGGGTCGGCTTGGAAGTTGACGGGACTCTCGATCTCTTTCCATTAACGAACTGACTTCGCTCTGAAGTTTTGAGCTCTTCAAAGTCGTTCGTTGGAGTTTGCGGGGGCAGCCGCGCCTCAAGGACCTAGGGAGATTAATGTTACCTACTGGTGAAAGACATAGTGCCGGAATCAGCGGCGTAATGAAATACTTGAACTGGAATATAACTAGAACTTTTCTATCGCGAAAAACTGTGACATATTAATATTAAATCTACCGTTTTATTATTAACTCTAGAATGTCTTTTTGAAATTAGCTGTGTGATTTCTGACGCGACCACGTTACGAAGTAAAGTAACGGAGTCTTGATGTTGCAACTTACTGATAATTTTAATAAAACCTGAAGATCTCTCTTCGCTTTCGTTAGAAATTAGGGCGATTTTTTGTAAACAAATAATGAACTGAGGAAAATTTTACTGTTTGAATGTTCTGATCTGACATTATATGTTTTAGTTTTTACACCTTTCTCTATTCATTGAATCGGAGTGTAAGGTATATATATTTCCTTTATTTGCTCAAAATTCGTTAAAGAAAAATAAAATTTATATATTTTGAATCTAAAATCGTCTAATCAAAATTAAGTATTTTTCCATTTTGTCAGAAATTCACAACCCCTTTATTGCAATATTAAATTTTGAAATTATCCTTTTTTAATTATTTTTCTCCTAATCTTCATACCATAGAACATCTTTTCCGCATATAGGTAGGCTCTTAATAATAATTTTTTTCCCTCTATTTTACTACAATTCCCCCTGCTACACACAGTAGCTGTAGAAAAGAAAAAATGAATTCGACATTAAAAATTCGAATAGTTATCATTTTGTAGATTCCGTACTTAAATTTGTATTGAGGAAATATTATTTTGATGCATAGTATTGTTTCCTTATTTGTTGAGACGCATAGTCTTATATTTAATTTCATTAAAACTATTGTTTCATAAAGTTTGACAATATCCTTACCCAATTTTCCTAAAATTAATCGTTCCAAATCTTGTTGATTGAAGATAGTATTGTGCTTGAAAGTATTTCCTATTTCCTTTCTTTTTTTCTTGAATACTTTACGCAATGGAAAAATTATCTGTAAACAGATTTCTTTTATAACTCTGCTTATCTTGAACTTAGCGACGTGTTTTGAAATCTGAAGATAGTCATTTTGCCGTTTCTCATAGGTAAATAATTCACATTTTAGAAAGAGGAAGACTATAAAGGTCAAAAGCGCCGATCCAGAACCACGATGTTGAATTCGAAATACATTTTTTTTTTTTTTTTTTTAAATCTGATAACGCGTAGATTGATTAATTTACTTTTTTTTCTTTTTGTATTCTTGGGTTTCGTGCAGAAAAAATGTACTATCATTGCTTTGTTATTTTAAAAGATTGTAGTTATTCTGAAGTGGTTAAATTTTACGCTTAAAAACGACTTCCGTGATTTAATTATAACAAAGTATGTGTACGTAGTATAACCTTAGTATTGCTTTTAAGTACGACATTAATAAATAATTTTTTTAACTTTTTTTGCTTCATTTATGTAGCCCTCGTGTTTTCTTAAAAACGATGTTAACACTCGCTTACGCACTTTGTATTTCATTTCAAAGGAATTTCTAAATGTTATAAGTAATTAATTAAAAATAAAAGTTCACATTATTATAGAGCAGTACTCCGCAACCTTTTTACCGCTGCCGACCGGTCAACGTTTGATAATTTTACCGCGGCCCGCTGAGGGTGGGACACGTTGATTGTTTATATTTTAGATTGTTTTGATTTAACAATTTTAATTTAGTTACATTTATATAAATATGCGTTCAGAATAAAATATAGTTACACCAAAAATGAATAAAAGTGATTTAACGTGGAATATAAAGTGATTTCCGTGGAAAGTTGCGCAAATCCGAGAGAAATGTACCACTTTAAATAAAATGGCAATAGTTTAATGTTCTTTAGGCGGCCCGGCACCATGTGATCCACGGACCGGGGGTTGCATATCACCGTTATAGAGTACGGATATAATATACAAGTATTTAAAAAAAAAATTGTGTGTGCATTTGCCAAATTGACTACTTGTTCTATTTACCGTAAAATCTGGCGTATAGAGCGCGCACCGAAGTATAACGCGCACCTATACTTTCAAGCTGCATTTTTTGATTTTTAGGTATATTTGCCGTATAACGCACACCTACTTTTTACAAAGAATTCTGAAATGTACGTATTCAATGTTGTTATGTGTTTTGAAGCCATGTATTCAAGGTATTATGCCAAAAGCTTTAGAAAAAATAGTATATTTCTAGAATTACAACCCTTTAAATTCATTAGGAAAAAGTCATTTCTTTCAAACAAACATATTTCGATGTATGTAGAAGTCTAATTTTTTTTTGTGTTGTGCTCATCTCTCTTTCTTATTTTTAGAACTCTCATTTTCATACCCGGCGTATAACGCTCACTCTTAAATTTCGATCTCATTTTTTTGTGTTAAGAGTGCGCATTATTTGACGGATTTTACGGTAATTTGTTGTAATATTTCTTTGAAATACATAAAATAGCTCATGTGTCTTATAACTTATCAAGGGCGATGAAACGGTAAAATATACTACATATGATGTTGTAAAATTGCGAGTGAGAGTAATCAAGTTTTTCATATTAATTCCTATTAAATGGGTTCTAATTATTCAAATTATGCGTTATACTTTATATTTTTATCCTTTCATGTATTCTTATGCAATCAGATTAAGATTTCAATGTTTAAATTATTATTACAATACTTGTAAACTAGACGCTTTTTTTTTGTACCTTGGTTGATTTGTATTAATTAACATTTATTTAAAATCTTGTATTGTAGATTAAATTTTATTATTGTTTATTTTTTGGCAAAAGGAATCATACTTCTTAAAATGAAGGATTGTAGAATAGGTATATTGACTGCAATGTTACTCGCGTGCGAGGCGATTTTTTTTAGGTATCCACTTTAACTGATCTTATGATCACACACACTATAGTATCCTATGTGTATGTCTGTCCATCTTTATAATAATATAAATTAATTGGTATATTTTTACGCACTTTTGAAATCTAGAAAAACTTCTAAAAGTTATTTATTTCAAATTTCATTTTTAGTCAAGGAAATTTTAGCCTTTCCCCCCTTCTTTTTTAAGTCTTGAATAAACCAATGAATGATATTGTCCGGAATTTTTTTTTTTTTTTTTTTTTTTTTAATTTTTTATCTTGACAAAAGAAGAAAATGCTTATAGCAGTTTTTTTATTCTAATAATATAAAAATTACAATTAATTAGTAGCCGTTTGAGGATAAATATCTATGATAAGTCATAGGAGATTTTCCTTTTCCAGTTTCCCTTCTCTCTTAAACAATGGTCTTTGCTCTAGCTTGAAACGGAAATCAAAATGGTTATTAATCTTGGTGTATTTTTATCATCCTTTGTTATCTACTGCAGATTAGCTATAAGATCTACCCCATTCTTATAACCGTGCTAATATTTTATTTTTTATTATTAGTGACGTATTCTTCCAAATGAATTATAATTTGTTTCAGAACAATCACTTTTATGATGAGTCATAAATCGGTTTGGTTCTTAAGTTTTATAATTCGTGATATTGGTGGCCAATGGACATATCAAGTGCCTCTCGTTTTCAGAAGGCACGATGATCTTCGTCAAGTGTCGAGTCATTATGTTTCAGCCGAGCACATTTTAGTTTACATTGACCTTTTTTTCTCTGGACTTTTCCATTGTCCACTATTTGTCACAATTTTCAAGTTACCATAATTTCAGTTGGCGACTATATTTGAGAAAGATATCGCCAAAAATGAGTATTCGTAGCCAAGAATAAATTCGTTTTACAAAATGTGCTGGCGCCATCTGTTCGAGATGTCCTAACTACGTCAAAAATAATTCAGAATGAACTTAAAATTTTAAAAAAGTTATTTAATAAAAACACAACTTAATTCTGGCTACACCAACCTAAAGACGGTAGTGTGACGTCTTCAATTGGGGTGAACCCCACTCTGTCAATTCTTCTGAAGTCACTATATCTATTCATCCCCAAACAGCTGTTGGGTGACAAGTGCAGGTGTCCACGGGGTCATTGTTTGTTGTCTGGCCTCGGTCAAGCGCTGACTTCTGGTCTGGAATTTACAATGGCTAGGGAATGCCGGTAACAATGGGCATTCCTGTATGAAAGTCTTGAATAGGCGAGGCCTGTATGCACGTCGGTGCATATAGAGTGGGGCTGTGAGGCCCAGGTGTGAGATGAATAGATGAGAGTTATGGCGCCCTTGGATTCCAGACGGACGGGGAATGTGTTTGTGTTTGCCGCGCAAATGAGAGACGAAGGTGGCCCGGGAACGAGGGCAGACCTTTTCTTTGACCTGCCAATGAGGAAGACGAGGGCAGACCTTTTTCTTTTTTGACCTGCCAATGAGGAAGACGAGGGGCGTGAGGTGGACCCGCTCCTGGTGTTTAAAAGGGGTGAATTTTGAGAAGAAGAAAAAAACTTGAAAAGGGACGAGAAGGAGACTGGAGAAAGACTGGAACGAACGGAGAGAGAAGAAGCTTGGACATAGAGCCCTGGAGTGAGACGGAGGAGCCCGGAATGGAAACAGAGAACCATGGAGAAAACTAGAGAGGAGCCCGGAAAAGCAAGGGATTGTCGAGTGCCTTGCGGAATAAGGATTGACCTCGAGTGAAAAAGACTGTCCGCCCGGTATTGGCCTGTTTAATGAACATTTTAATTACTTTTGAAGCTATTAAATGCTATTTAAATATTAAAATATGGCTGTGACAAATTTTCTTGTGTACTAATGACTGACGACGTTACAGTAGCGTACTTTCTTCTATACTATTTAATTCTTCTTGAAAAAATCTATTTCCTTTTAAAATGTGCTTGGTGTTTTCATCTTCTATACTTTAACATAGAAAATTCAAATTTCATTTTGCAATAATGCTGAAAACTGCGTATTTTTTTCAGAAATCAAAATTCAAAGAACACTATCCTTTAAACAATTATTTACTTTATATCCACATAGAAATTTTAATTATTATTGGAGCTTTTTCCTGCCCACAAATGTGCTTGCCAAATGCCCTAACCTTTAACATTGACGTAAGACATGTAATGGACGGCCCGTGCAATCCATTAGTGTGAGAAGGTCAGAAGGAAGATTAGTCATAGTCAATGCAACTCTATTTATTAATAATTCTCAACAAAAACACAAATTCAACAACCCAAACTAAGAAATGCACCAATTGTTAAATATGGGAACAATAGCGAGGTAGACGAGATACTAAAAAAATAAGCAATAAATCGGATCACTTACGTCCAGGCAATACACCTTCTAATTCAAATCGTCCTAATTCAGTTTAACACTTAATTGACCAAATCGTCAATCTTAATATTAATCAAATAAGCTACGAAGTGTTCTCGCCTAGCTTTACATTAATCACACACAATCACTGCTATCCTTTAACAATCTAAGCTCTCTCTCTCTCTCTCTGTCTTTCTCTAACTCGAAAGTTTAATTTTTATATACAAGTCTTTATTTGCATAATCATATCTTCGGAGGAAAGTTTTAATAGAATATATTTAAAGACCCATTATTTACAAAGAGGACTATTAGTAGGAAAAACGCGGATAGACCCGTTACAGACAGCCTTATGAAAGATATCTATTTTGACCTCTCTTTTTAGGCTCGTCTTTTTAAGTCAACGATCTTGTGGATCTTATCCGATTCCCTTAGTCTCCGGATGATTAGAATAACAACAATTATCGCTATGTCTGAAAGCAACTTTTTATTTTTATCGTTATATAAACTATCAGTAACGGAAGTCTTGATATGCAATGCTTTCTTAAAGAACCGAAGTATGTTTTGGAGTTTATTTTATTAGACACAAAATTATATTTAGTTACATACTTATCCTTCTTCGACAGCTTATAGTCCTTAAAAAAAGCAAACATTTTTTTACTTCCGTGAATCTTTGAGTCATGGTGAAAATAGAATCAACTGAACAGACTCAACTTTTAAATGTTTACTCATTAAGGTTTTGCTCCTAAACTTTTTCTTTCTCATTTTTTAACCCTAGAGGTTCCCCCTCCCCCTCTCTCTTCCGTTTCTGCTTCATAATTTCTCAGTGTCGTTTTCATTTACAACTGGTCATTTTTATTTTAATTTCACATCATGTTTGTAAAGTAATTTTTTATTAAAAACATGCACTATTAATATATATTTCAAGAGCAGTGGAAAAAAGGATTGCCCCTTAATCTTTGGCTCTTTCAATAAAATAAATATTTAAAAAGTTCAACTTTTTATACTTCACAACTAAAAATAACACAGGGTACAAAATTGAAGTTTCGGAAAAATACAAAAGATGTTTTCAGTAATTTTTATGTTATTTAGTGTGCTGATTTCGAAAAGGATCTTCATTTTTTCCCCATCACGTCAGGATTTTTTGTAATATCGATATCAATATTTTTTCTAAAACTCTTTTTAAAAAGGAATTCTCTCAAACAATTTTGTTTGGGCAATTTGGCAACAGTGGTTTTTATCCAGTAAATCTATGTAAATATTGGTTCTTGGTGAGGTAAATTAATTTCTCAGCAATTGGTTGAAAACCATTGTTTCTAGATCTCACAGACTGTCTCTGGCCTTAAGAAAAACAAGAAATTCCCTTGAGGTTTAAACATTTTACATCCACTTATGGTGCAGTATCTAAAAGAAAATCACCAACATACTATTTTAATTTGTTTTTATTGAGATTCTTACATAAAAAAAAATGATTGACCAAGATGAGCGAAAATACATAAAAGTAGCTTGAGTACATAAAAGTTTGAAGCATATTTTAAAATGCGAAAAAAAAAAGTTTCTACTTGGGTACTTTTTTTAAAAAAAAAACTTATTTGTAACGTTCTTTTTTTATGTTTAATCTCAGGCCTATTTCGTGTTAACATCTAACAATAGTCGGCTAGCATGTTTTTGTCCCATGATCCTTGATATTTGAGCTCCATATCTTTGATATCTTGGTGGAACCTTTTCCTCTGTTCTTCACTGACTAATCCTAAATTTTCGGGCGGGGGTGGGCTCAAGTTCACATCACACTCATGGAGCAACCTAACTCTTGAAATTTCTTCAGTATATTCATTACAATTCTTTTATAGTCAGGATCCTTGTAATTGCCAAGAAACTTTCTGACGATATCTTTGAAAGCAACCCATGCTTCTTTTTAATTTGCTGTCATGCAAGTCTCAAATTCGTTGTCCTTCATAAGCTTGCGGATATCGGGACCAACAAAGATTCCCTCTTTCAACTTGGCTTCGGATAAACCTGAACATTTTTTGCACAGGTATTTGAAACAATCACCATCATTTGGAATAGCTTTCACAAAATGCTTTATTACACCTAACTTTATGGGAAGAAGAGGTAACAATACTTTGTTCGGCACAACTAAACTGCATTCTTCTAAATCGCATTCTTCGTGCCTGGCTTAAGGTTTTTTCTTTTTGACCCAATGTTGAGCCTTATCATGGGTGTCCAACTCGCAATTTAAAACATGGGAATTTTGTACATCCGTCTTGTTGACCAAGAAGCTCGGAGTCAATCACCATAAATGGTCCAACCAGGGTCAGCATATTTTGTTTTTGTTGAGAACGAGAGCCAGTGTTTTATAATGTTCTTTTAAATGCACAAAATGTCCAACTGGTACACATGCATACTGGCTTCCGTGATGAAGAAAGCTCTTTTTCATGAATCTATAAACAGCCTCCATTCATCTTTAAGCTTAAAGATGAATGGCTCCGATTAGCATCTTTATATATATTATACGTGTATGCGAGTTCTTAAATATGCATATAAGGGGAACTCTTAAAAACATCAGATGCAACTCCTACCAAACCGCGAAATCCCACCCCTCTCATGACAATTGTTAAGTTTTGGCCTTCTGACTCGAACAAAGGTTAATCCTCTTTCTATTCTATTACTAATATCGAGATCAAAATAACTAGTATGTTCCTAAACACAAAAATTCTTTATCCTTTTAAGACACTGCTGAAAATGATTTTTACCATTTTGACAATGTTTTAAAATAAGAAGGTGAAAATGCTACGGGTCGTGCGAATCGGGACCATTTTCTATGAAATAGTCTTCAATTTTCTTGATGTGGTTCTGAAACATGATTGCCAACATGCCCTACCAAATATGTTCTTTTCATTACTTATTAACATCCTCCAAATATACCAGTCTTCCGGAAATCACCAAATCGTTTTTTTGCTTTTGCTGCACGACTTTTTTTAAATTATCACTATCCACAGAAATGCCGAACATTCAACTTCTCTTTGCAGAAAGATGTAATTCTTACACCTGGATTCTTACTCGACGAAACTCCCAAAATCTTCAGTGATCTTCCTCCCCTCCCCCTTGTACTCGGCGGGTGGTTATTCCCCCACTACCATTACACATACATACCAAGTGCTAATCGTCCATTGTGACACACGACTTACTGAATACCAAAGATTGGACCAAATACTGGATACCATAGGTCGAATCCACGTCTGGCAATTATCAGACGTATCTGTGTGTTGTATCAGAACTCCCATTCGTTATTCGACGATGTCTGTGATGGCTGACTATCTTAACTAGAACTTATATTGCGAATATCCTGAAAAATCACACTAGGGCTAATTTTCCAATTTGGAAAACATATTAACAAATTGTGTTAATTCCTTATAAAACACTATGGGTATATTTAATATAGTTTTTATCTTTTTATAGGTATGGTATGAAAGAAAATGATGCCATTCTGGCAGAAGAGAAACACATTCCAATGTAAGTAAAAAAAAATTATTACGTAAAAATACAATATTACTGTTATTTATTAAAAAAATGAATTTTTAAATTATACTTTTAATCGTCATGTGCAGTAATCTTATTTTCTACAACTTGGACCATAACCTGAAATTTTCATTCTATTTTTCGGTCGAGTCACTCCGGTATAGAAGCCAGAATTTTTTTTTCTAAGCGTTGCAGTTCCTATGTTTTTGCAATCCCTCAAATGATAATTTTTCATTCAAACATTCCATTCCATTGCTTGACTTTTCGAATATTTACACTTAAGATACATCGGAGTTTCAAAAAGTAAGGTAACAAGCCCATTCGGAGCAAACATTTATTCAGGAAATAAAAAAATATATACAATGTAAAAGGACACCAGTACATATTACTTTTATACATAGTCACTGTACTTAGCGAGGCATTTGTTCCATCGGTACACCAAACCATTGAAACGCGCATCGTGGAAATTGGCGTCAAGGTTGGGTTGTGCAACCGCATCAAGACGACTTGCTAACGTTCTGAAATGCTGACCTCCCAAATGTCTCTTTAAA
>BMAV01018208.1:36952-77880 GCA_019973955.1 Trichonephila inaurata madagascariensis
CTTCAAATTGTGTTTACTGTGTTGAAGAAAATTGTTTTTTTTTCTCTCTCTCTCTCTCTCTTTCCCAAGTTAACCCTTCCAACTACTTTAAAATTCATTCTGTATCTAAAAAAGATTAAAGAATCATGCTAGTTTTTATGTAATTGAACAAGTTTTATTTCATATCTATTGAATAGAACTTATGAAATTACTTAATAGATGTCTCTACCTATTTAACCTAAATTAATGTGAAATTTTTTGTACATTTAAAATTGCGAATTCATTGGAAGATAGAATGCAAATTGTGGATGAAAGCTGCTGTATTATGTTATATTTATTTTAACTTGATATATTTTTAGAGTTTCTTCCTGACGGTCAGTCCTCCATCTATTATGCAAGTGGCTGAACATGCATGTGAAAATAACAAAACATTTATCATGAATTTAAGTGCTCCTTTCCTCTGTCAATTCTTTAAAGAGCCAATGATGCAAGCTATGCCTTATGTGGATATATTGTTTGGCAATGAACAAGTAAGTCCTTAGTTATTTTAATATTGGAATAGAGCTTACTAGACATAATTGTGAAATCTAAATAGTGTTCTCTTTGTTGAACTAAATAGTACAATAGCAAAAACTCTTAGTCTTATGAACTAGGATATTAAGGTTAAACAGTTTTATAGCCACAACCAATCTTTCCCTGTATTTGCCTGAAAACAAAATAATGCATGAATGAGCTGTTAAACATAAGTATTTTTAAAACTAACATAATACAAAATAAGTAATACTTTAAATATTATAACATAGTTTTCTCAAAACCAAATACCATGAAAATAGCATTAATCTATGTAACAAAGAAATGAATGGAGGGGGGGATCTCTCTCTCTCTATATATATATACGTATAAAAAAATATATATAAATATATACACAACAATACGTATACAGATTCAATCAGATTAAGCGAGAAATAGTTAAAAACACTTATGTTTTAAAATACATAAAAAATATCAAATAAAGTAACCTGTGGCATCATCCAATAAAAAAAATAATATTGAACTTGTTACAAATTTATGTATAAAGAAAATTAAAAAAGAAAACTCATAATCTAAATAATTAACGAATTTTTTAGCATTATTAATTATGTCTATTTTAACTAGGATATAATTACATTGTGTAAATTTTTAAGAATGTTTTTATCAATAGAAATATGTATTTAAGAATTCCAAAAAGATATTTTAGTATTAAAATTAAAAGCTTTTTATCAAAAATATTACTTTAATTCTAAAATATACATCAAGGTAATATGTTGTAAATGAGTCAATTTTGTTTTTATCAGGTTCGAATAATTATATTGATTTATAATGCTAAGGGGGTATAGTTACTTTTTTTTACTAAAAACAATTAAATCATCTATATCTAAAATATGAAAATCATTGTTATTAATATAACTATTCTCAAAAAAGTATTAATATAAATTGGTTCAACTATTGCTAGCAGCACTACCTTGTAGTAAACCAATAATTTATTTACACAGATAATCATAAAAATTAATATAATTTTTCTTTAATGTTAATTGAATAAAAAAACTTGTGTAATTTTTTAACATTTATATCTTAGTTATTGTAGTTTTCTAAAAAAGCTTTTATATATCATTAGTATCTATTTTAGTAAATAAATTCTTAAAAATCATTATGTAAATAGCTTTAACACCAAAATAATTAATAAAATTCTGCAAAGTAGTGTTGTAAGTTTTAAAGCTATATATAACTGTATGAAATATAATAGGATTTTTATGGAATTTAGTGGTTAAAAAAAGAATGTGTGAAAATTCAGGTATATTAATGCCTAATTTTTTTTTTTTATATACACAGTCATTAAAAAATTGCTTTTTCCTATATAACATAGATCAGATTTATATAAAAGTATTTATTATTCAGAAAATGCTTATTTAAGCATTTGTCAGGCACTTTAAAAAACTCTCTCTGTACAATAGATAATCATTTAATATCCTAGAAGAAACAAAATTAGTTTGACAATTTAATTTCATGTCCTTTAAAATATATGTTAATTCCTCAAATGCCTCCAACAATAAACCATATTTAACTGCAGAAACTGTTAATTTATTTGCATAGCAGTTCTTTAAGAAAGCTGCCTTTATACTCTCTTGTAAATATTATTTAAGTCCCCAATTACTGCATGTAATGATGCTCATCAGTAAATTCTTGATAATCTAAACATGTACAGTCGTGTATGTTTCGAAACACTGATCTATTATTGTAATTCAAGAGAGTGACCTTCCCATTTTATGTTATATTTACAAGCTCTTTCAGTAGCATTCTTAACTAGAAAAATTGACAAAATACTGGTGTTTGTGTATAATAAACATAACTCTATTAAAAGATTTATTCATAGAAAGGAAAGTACATAGCAATAACTTTCTTTTATGTTGAATTTATGAATTAAAAATTCAATATCTTTAAGGATTGTTAAGCTTTACATATATTATCAAAGTAATCACCATTTAAAATATCTTGAAAGACAGCAATTTCTTTTATTACGACCAGATATAAAATATTTTATATACTTGATATAAAGTCCTTTTCAAGATCATTAGCAATTACATTAGTTTTATCAGTTAAAAAATTGTCTCTACTTTTCTCCTAGCCCTTTTTTATTCCTAGAGTTTCATTTTATTTATGTATCAAGAAAAATGAAATATTTTCATGTTTAACTAATAATAACAAGCAATAAATCAGAACTATACATTTACTGATACTTTTTTTATGAATTTCTATTTATATTTGATATTTTTAGTTAAGTGATCGATAAAAAAATTTAGAATAGATTTAAGTTGGTTCAATTGAAAATATTTTCACAAAATGAAAACATTTAAATCCAAAATATAAATCTTGATTTTTTTTTAATGATTATACTTACTGTATCAATAGAACTTCATCTTCATTTTAACAGGAGGCTGCTATTTTTGCAAAAGAGCAGGAGTTAGGGGTAAGTTAATTTTTTTTTAATTCATGTGAATACAAATCATAAAATTAAGATACATGTTTTAACCACATGTGTAACAGTACCCACTTGATAGATGTTTGCAAATACTAATAATAAACTTTTACGTAAGTATAGATGATTATTTATACAATAAAGTGATAGATAATTAAACTTAAAATCTAATACAGTGCAATCTCATGTTTAATTTTTAATGAAAGAGGAACAAAAAGATGTAGCAAAAAAATTAGGAATACTTTAATTAAATTCACAATTTGTTCATAAATGTATATATCCTAATGTTATTTTCAGCTAAGATAGCAATAATTATTCTTTTAATATATTCCAAATGCATATTGATTTCATTCAGTTAATACTTTTACTCTGCCTGAAAGAAAATTTTAAATTAATAGAGGATAGTTTAAAATTTTATTTATAAATTAGTAAAGAAATTACTTAATGGATGAAAATTGTGATAAAATGTTTTGTGTTTATATTGTATTGAATCTTAAGGATGTTCTCTGAGATATGATCACTGATTTTCTTTACGTTACTAATATTAATGATATTGTAAATAAAAAAATATATATATATAATTTATGTGTGTAGATCATTAAGATTTGATTTCATTTAATTTTTTCCCTCCAGACTGAAAATGTTGAAGAAATTGCTTTAAGAATCAGTGATTTGCCAAAGAAAAATAAATTGGTACCAAGAATTGTAGTAATAACTCAAGGTCAAGATCCGATTGTTTTAGCTACTGGTAAGTGGTTTTATTTTCATTGTTTTTGTAAAAATATTACATGAATCTAAAGCGAAAAAATAGTTTACCTTTTTGCTTTTTAGAAAACATTTTTATATATAATTATGAATTTAATAGATGTTCTCACAGTATACTAATTGTTTTCTCTCTCTTTTTTTATAATTAAGTGGCCTGCTTTGTTGCATAACGTTTACATTCTTTCAGGCAAATAGTGTGCAAAACAACTTATTTATAGTAATTATGCATGTGTAGAAAAATTATAAAACAATGTTTTGATTTCTTTTTTGTTCTAATATAATCAAAATATTCAGTTAGGTACATTTAGAAAAATATATTATGCTAGTTAAAAACAACATAAAACATACTTACCTGTATTAATACCCATTAGTTCTAAAATTAAATCATCAAACCTTTAGAACCATACACATCTGCAGATTTCAGATTTAAAATGTTTTATCATCTGTTTATAAAAATATCTACTTTTTTCAAGTTATTTACTAATTTTTATTTATTTACAGAAATTTGTATTAAATACTTAAAATTATTTGTTGGATCAGTATTACATCACACTGTGATGATTGGTTGTACGAAAGCACTACTTTCAATTTGTTATAATTGTTTTTAACTTTACAGTAAATAAATTTTAATTTACAAGAATTCTAAATAAAGTCAGGCCTTTAAAATTCATATATTCATGATTTCAGACTTATTTTTTCTTAAGTTATAACCTTTAGGGTAGAAATCTAATCAAGTAAAATAATTCATTAAATTCTGAAGCATATTTAAATTGAAATGCATTTTATATTCTTTAAACTATAATATGAATTTACAAACCATAATACTTTAATAGTTTATCCATCTATATAGCAAATAACCAAATACATATAATTTCATGTAAGTAGAATTGCATAATTTTCTTTGATATAACCACAGTACCTAACTAGTAGTGCATTATGATATTCATTACCCTATGATCATTTCCCAGAAACAAAAAATCTACAAAAAATAATAATATATTTCAGAACATACAAATGTGGACAAACATTTTCCTCTGTGAATTTTTTTAAAACAAAAGTCACAATTGACTTGATTCAAATTTGAATAATAAATCCAAACAAACTGAATGTCTCATTAATGGCAAGTAATATTTTATGTGCTGTAACATTGTTTTGCATGCATTAATTAAATTATATTTTTCCTTTCCCTTAGCAGAACAGATTCTACCTGTAATCCTACTTTCCAATTCCAACCATGAACATAAAAATGTGAAAAATTCCTTAAATTATACAATGCATCTCAAGAAATTGGTGAACAGTATGTAAAAGGTTGCCACCAATGAATCATTGCAGTGTTTCATAAATTTTATCTCCTTAAAAATTTTAATTAGAAAAATATTTAAGTGAATGAAATATGTGTTTATTTTGAAAGCAGCTAAAGTCGCTTCATTTTTAAATTGAGATATGTAATGGTTTGCATTTTAAAAATATTACCTAATTAGCAAAACTTCTCTCGAACAAAACTGCAATAGTTCGCAACGTACCGAATGCAATTTTTTTTTCTTTCAAAAAAGTGACTCATGCCACTTTTAAAGTAAAGAAAATTATTGCAGAAAATAATTTGAAAATGGAGGAAAGTCTTAAGAAAGAGAAAATATCTTCAGACAAAAAAATACCACACATATAACACTTAATATCCAAAGATCATTTTTACTTTAGAAATTTGAATTGCTATCATGCATATTAATTTTTATACTGAGGCAATAACCTTTTACTTTTATCATCAGATTTAGAGAATAAAATTTTATTACTAAATAAAATATATTTTTACAGAAGGGAAAATAACAAAGTATCCAGCCATTTATGTGAAACCAGAAGAAATAGTTGATACTAATGGAGCTGGTGATGCATTTGTGGGAGGTATAATTATATTTGATTTCTATGTCAACACTTTTTAATTATTTGTATAAATCTCATGTATTTTTAAAAAATCCAGCCTTTCGAAAGTCCCCTCATCCCAGAACATTTTTTTTCTTCCACTTAACACATGGAATAAAAATGAATTACCCGAAAAAGTTAATGTACTATTTATGTTTGCTATATTTTAATCTAACTCAAAGTAAAATCCCTAGTTATGCTTACCTTTTTCATACATGTACAAAATTTATGACTTGAAAATACTTCTCTTAGCTTGATGTTTATTTTGCCTCTCTTCCATAAGATTTACTTTCTTAAGCAAATGGCTGATACCCTTCCTCGGGATGTCCTAGTGATCATTCCCATCATCCCTAGATCACAGATATATATTTGTAACAATTTGCATGATAATCTAATCACATGGTTGATTAATGTTGCATTCGGAAGCAATGCAAGGTTATTGGCGATGGACCTAAAATTTTGAGCCATGGCCAAGTGACAAGGACAATACCTAAGTTAGCAATTGCCATCAACAGATTTAACCCATTCCTGGCTTTTCCCGAGCTGGAGAAATGTACCATCGTGGCTTATCCCGAGGGTAGCTCGGGCACTGGGAATATGTACACTGTGCTTTCTTGAATTATTTCACATGTGCTTTTTATGGTTTCGAAAAATTAAAAAATACCACTTGGCGGAATTTTCTGCAAAAAGAGGACATCTTCCTGCTGAGCACTTCCCTTCAAGCTTGTCTGAAAGACATTTCATTGACTACATTCCCCCAACAGAGAAGAAAACTAATCCAACACAACCGTGTATTATTCGAATCTAAAAGAGAGAGAGAGACAGTAAAAGGAAGAAGAGAAACCAGATTCCGATGTTGAATTGCGTACAGAGTACCACGTTTTCGTATATGTATTATACACACCATAGGTTTCCAACCTTTTTTGAACTGGTGCCCCCTTTGAATATTTCGATACCGCCTCCCTCCCACTCCAGAGAAATAAGAGTGTTCATAATTAGTAGCGTACGCAGGAATTATTCAGGGGAGGGGGTGTCCAGGGTCAAAAGTCCATTCTTGTATTGTGCTCCTTTTGATTTTGTCGATTTTCGGGAACAAAAAACAGTACAAAACTAATTATTGAACAAATAATTAGCATTAATAAAATTAATCATTAATAACAAATATTTAATTAAATTTTACGTAATATATACTTAGAATTATAATCAATCAGGAAGAAAATCAAGGACTTTGGGAGAGGTACGGACCCCTAGGACACACACTCCCCTTGTGTACGCCACTGTTTGTAATACACGGTGAAAACACAAATTTTTAAAAAATACTCTTTAATACTGACAGAATATAATTTCTATTAGTAAATTTTTAATTTAGTTTTTTTCTAAAGCCTCCAATTTTTTTTTACTTGCAAATCTGAAATAGCTATTGCCACGAATATACAATTTTAAATACGTACAATCAACATAAGGTAACTAGTATTAAAGTTTACTTTTGTAGTACATAATCAGCGTGCTTTTCTAGAGTATATTTGGTTAATTTGCCTACACCCCCTAGTTTTCTCTGGGTCTTTTACTGCCCCCCTGAAAGCCTTAAACGCCCACAAGGGGGTGTTATCTCCCACGTTGAGAACCTATGTCATACACGATCAAATTTTGATTAATAATTTCATAATCATTTATGTAAAGGCAAAAGATGTCAATAAAATTTGTAATTCAAGATAAAAGCTAGTATTCTAAGCTTTATATTTATAGTTAGTGTGAATTGACTCCATAGTCATTTGTGCCATACAGAAAGCCTTTACAAGTAAATTATTCATCTAAATAGATATTTTATATTAATTTTTTTAGGAAATTTTGCATGCAAATGGTGCTATTATGTTTGAAAATAAGCATTAAAAAAATTGACATTTTTTTTTTTATTGATAATACTGAAATAAAATTAACTTGGAAGAGGTTAATGTGCACCCACCCTTCAACACGATTGGTCTTTAATGACATCAGGTCTTGACGGAAATAGTGCCAATTATGGGTTCTTGCAACCATAACCACCACCATACTACCGCGAGCCATCTATTCACATACATTATTTTAATATAAATAAAGTTAATTGTTCAAAGAATTACATGAAATTTAATTAAGGATGCATTGAAACCTTACTAAAAATTTTATAAAGCGAGGCCTAAAAATTGATTATATGTGCAACTTTTTTAAGATACCATAGACCAGCGATACTCAATTGTTCGATTTGTCACGAGAGTGTTGTATTTAAAAAATGCCGATAAACAGGAATTGTTTAATGACACTTTTCCTTGAAGATCTCTATCACTTCTTGAAAATTAGGCCTTCTTGAATAATCTTATCAGCAAAAAAGTGTTTTGTCAGTGGTATTGTCAAAGTGGTAACAAAGGCACCCTATTAAATTTTTTATATTGTTGGTAATCATATGAAACAGTTTACTGATGCAGAAATTGTGAAGGGGTGATTCTTAAATGCTTCAGATTTAGAAAAATTCAGTGACAAAAATAAAAAATAATTAAAAAAAGCAAAATAGGAATTTTAATATTTTGATCAATATTCCACACTTTAAATTTTGTATATCTCGGTTTTAAAGCATACCTCAACCCCCCCCCCCCCCATTAGTCCTCATGTTGCGGCCCATGTGAAAAAGCAAAGATATGTATGTGGCCTGGCAGAAAAAAAAGATCGAGTACCCCTGCCATAGACTGTAATAAATTATATTATTTTTTTAAAAAGAAACTGCATTAAGTAAACCTGGTTCTAATGCTTTACATTATTTTATACAACTATATCCTTCTCATAACTAGAGAAAAAAATATATTTTAAAACCATTTACTAAATTCTGTTATGTAACAAAATAATATTCAATAGAAATTTGTATTTATTTCAGGTTTCCTAGCGCAATATGTTCAAGAAAAATCAATTGACATTTGCATTAAGAGTGGAATTTATGCAGCTACAGAAGTGATCAAGCAATCTGGATGTACTCTACCAGAACAGCCACAATTTACTTGGTAGTAGTTATTCATGCTAAACCACCCATACCAGTATGAGATTATTTCATAGATTGATAATAAAACTTTTCTTAGTAAAAACGCATTAATTTAAAATGATGAGTGATACAATTACATTCCACAAAACACATATATAGTATTTTTATTTGTATTAAATTATAAACATTCCAGCTAGTTTTAAGATACAATACAGCTTAACATCATAAAATATTACAAACTCACAATGTATTAAAATGTATAATGAATAAAAGAGATAGATAATGTTACTAAAAATCACTCAAATAGTTGACTAATTTTTCAGTAAATCAATGTACTTCATGTGTTAAAACATCCAAGTGAAAATCATGATAAATAAAGAATTCAATAGCTTTACCTACTAAAAAGGTAATCTTTTATCATAAGATATTGTGTTGTGTTTTGATAGTACCTGGATTTTGGAATTAGTCAATATTTCGAAACATTTTGTTTTAACGCAAATTTTTAAATCAAAATTGAAAGTTCTTTTTTAATATTTAAAGCATAAATCCCATTCTTATTCTTCAGACTGCAATTGCAACATTTTTATTCTAAATCTCAATAGATTTACTTTCCAATTTTGTCATTGCTTCTAGTAAATATTATGCAACACCAACTTTGAGTTTTCTTTTTGAGGACCATCTGACTGCGGTGCCGTAGGGACTGGGTTCGAGTCCCGGAGAAGACATGGATGTTTGTAAATGTATAGTGCCTTTGCGGCATGAGGGTACTCTAAATAGCCGTCAAGCCGCAAGTCCTCTCATGAGGTTGGTGGAAAGGGAAGAGGCCCTTGACCACCCTCCCTCAAAATTGGGTTGAAAACCGAGAATCATTCTGTCAAAGTCGTCTTCATCTGCTCAAAGCTACGGTTAACGACAGGCGTCATTTAGCCCTTTACCATGATGAATATCGTGGGCTTCGATCTGGCATCAGTAACAACAACAGTTGCATAAGCACTTAATTAAATTATCTCAATTACAAATACACCTATACACATTATTCATAAAGTTTGATTACTGAAATATAGAATGTATATTCTGCACACCAAATAACATATATACAGGAATTGACAAATTATAATATTGTACATAGAAGTAAAATTAAAGAGTTAATTTTTAAATGTGAAGATAAGTATTCTTTGGTATATACTTTAAATCCACACAGAATGGTTTTTTAATACATCTTTAGTTAAAAAAAAACATTTGATATATTCTTTCAGGTTGGTTAGTGAAGAAAGAATGCTTAATTACTTATTTACAATATAAGTAAAATCAAAATACTATACGAGTAAATAAAAATGTGCTATATCTAACAAGATAAAGATATAATATAGCCCTTAATATATATAATGTAATTCAGTAAATAAATACATAAACACAATATATATACAGCATATTTAGATACTGCCTTTTAACAATAGTTATTACAATTACTTTTCTTGCGATAAACATTTCAATAATGTTAAATAACAATGTGATTACTTACAAATCTCTATTATTTATGAATAATGGATATTTTTCCATCACCACGAATGAGAACAATTGAACTCAAAAAGTAAAATACATATAAAAAAATTCAGTAGTGCTTACTAATGAAGTAATTTTGTCAAGCTTACATATAAATAAAAAGTACTTTCATGCTAAACAGGTAGTATGAAATTGAAAATGTCTTTCAGAATTGTTGATTTTAATTATTTACAAGACAACAAAGAATGTGCGTGAACATGTAATTCCCTCATGCAGTTATTCTAACATATGTAAGAGCTTTGCTTAATTTGTCTGCAGTTTGCAAAGCTTGATGAAAATCAGTTCCAGACACAGGTATATGAATCTAATGATAATGAGGAAAGAAATGCGTGAACCTACAAACCATGTTTTTATTTTCAATTCTTTTTTTCTCTTGTATGAAAATGCCATACAGAAGCTTGATTTGAACCCAAACTTCATGGAGTGACTTAAAGTAATCCTTTATAGCAACACTTTGTTCATTATCTTGACATTATTTCATGACAGCTTTATCATCTGAACAGTCTGTTACACTAACAGAAAAGTACTGAGTGTTATTTACAATATCAGTACATTTTTAAGTATAAAAAAAATCTTGTTAAAATTTTCTTTTTCTGAATTCTTTAACAATAGCATAATTTTCCATATGAACTTTTTTTTTGTTCATAAACTCGAGAATTTTAAAGTAATGTGAGTCAAACAATATAATGAAAAATTTGCTAATACATATTAAACAACTTCAAATTCACCACATAATACACCTTAATAGCTTTCATATTTAAAATACATTTTTTAGAATAACTGCAAAGTTCATTAAAAAACATTTGCAAGTTAAATCCAATGAAATATAATAGTTACATATATTAAAACATTTGTACTTAATCACATTTTAGCTACTTAAAGTAACAAATGGCTTTTTTATTAATATCCAATAAAAAAATAATTATTTACTTATGCTGTATACAATTTATGCATACAACATAAATTTGTTTATGCAAATTCCTTTGCACTTTCATCAAAAAGCGA
The DNA here is from genome assembly GCA_019973955.1 of Trichonephila inaurata madagascariensis. Classification (NCBI taxonomy): domain Eukaryota; kingdom Metazoa; phylum Arthropoda; class Arachnida; order Araneae; family Nephilidae; genus Trichonephila; species Trichonephila inaurata. Next base: position 48,199 of record BMAV01018208.1, read on the forward strand.
TAAACTATTATTAAATATTAATTTGAATTCAATATTTTGAAAAAATTTTATCTGCTATAATTAAAAATGTAAGTATTTTAATAACCAATTTTAAATGTTTTTTTTTTTTTTTTTTTTTTAATTTTGGGAACCTAGAGTGGCATATTTCTAATTGAAAGATATTGAACACATCAATTTAGCCTATAAGCTCATCAAAATTCTTTTAAAAAGAAATTGATACTTTTTGTACATTAATGGAAATTAAGAACATATGTAATACACATAAAAAAGTGGAACTCTTTAATTGTTTTCTTTTTCATCATCCAAATCACTATAATAGTAATCGATATCGCTATCTTCATTGTCTTGATCCTTTTTTACTTGTTTTAATCTTTCAATTGTTTCCAACAGCCTTTTCTTAGTTTCTGTTTCACTTCTTTCATTTGGTGATAAATAATTCTCATTCTTCTAAATAAAAAAGTTATGCTTATAAAAAAGGTAAAAAATTATTTACATTTATTCAGTTCAACTGATTTCTTAAGACATTTAGAGAAATTTTTAGCCATATCAGTTCAAGAAGATAAATTATTGAATTTCATGCCGGGAAACACAACAAAATTTTTTAATAAAAACCATGCAAGGAAATTTTATCTGTAACTAGATGAACTCATTTGAAATTCTAGAGATTTGTCCTCGTGACAAATTTTGTCAAAAGTAATACAACTGCTTGAAAATAATTCCTTAAGGGGACACAGTACGATTCAATTGACCAAAATCGGTCAAAAAATCAAATTTAATTTTTTTAGCCTAAATTTTTCTTTATATATTTTTCTATAACCTCACAAAATTTGAAAGCTCTAAACTTAAAAAACGCAGAATTATGATAGCTTTTACGTTCGTTTTTATTCACATCCCTATGGCAAATCAAAACTTTAAACTGCCGTACCTCAGAAAGATAAAATAACTAGTTTGTCTTCATTTAAAATGCTAAGGCTTTTTTTCTATTGCGCCTAATGCTTTGAAATTTATTTTACCTATTCCCAATAGTACATGTAACAAAAGTTTGTATGCATTTTTGTATCAAAGCAATATTTATTTTTTTAAAAATAATTAAACTCAGAATTTATACATTTTTTAAGGAATTTTCAATAAACATTCATAAAAAGAAGTATTGTAAGAATACCAATCACATTAACGCAAAACCCATACCAACTTTTATTATACATAGCTTGATGTACTTGTCAATCAAATTTCATGTGTGTACATCAATTTTTGTAGGAGGAGTAGCATTTTAAAATCACTTCAAAAATTTCTTTTCCTTAAAAAATTACATGGCTAGCTTTTTAAGAAATTTTGAGCACAAAATGTTTAACATAGTATACATACATACATAGGAGGCAACAAAAAAAAATATTAAAAATTTTCGTTTAAATCATACCATGTCCCCTTAAGATACTAAATCAGCTTGAAAAGAAAAAAAAAAATTCATCAAAATAAATTAGAATATCTTTGAAAATGTATATATTTAGAAATTTCAGCATTTTATTCAACTAAGTACCATTAGCTTCTAATTTATAAATACTGATATTGGTGATGTTACTTTTAATACATTTAAGATCTACACTTTGATTAGTCAATAATAGCAATACAAAGGTTTCCTTATTTTCACGTTTTAAAATTATTTTTTGTGTTTTTCATACATTATTTTCTATAATATTCTAAAATAAATAGATACTAATTAATAAAAAGGTGTGAATAATTACTTTTTTTCCATATAGATAGTGTTTATGAATTTAAAATTTGCCTTATGTGGTTTATAAAGTACACTGAAAGGTAAACCTCAACATAACGAATTCTACTTTAAAGGCACCATTCTTATTTTTTGTGTTTCATTGTACTTTTCTAATTCCAGTCGCATATTTATTTTGTTCTGATGTAATTTTTAAGTATATATACTAATGTAAAATATTATTATTTTAATAGACTACTCATTTATCTAAATTTCTACCTCCTCCTGTTTAAAACATTATTCTTTTGAATAATATTGCAATGAAGTAGAATATAAGACTAAAATTTCATGTGAACAAAAAAGGTACAGTTAAAATAATTAAGAATCTTTTCTTAGAATTCTAATAAATTAATTTAATAATCTTAATTATAATAAAGATAATGCATTTTTACAGAATGTTAATAATTTGGTATGCATAGTAAAATTCAGCTCGGTTAAATGCACTGATGAATAAAAAAAATTACAGAATACTACTACTGAAGTTATACTTAATGAGATGTTTAATTTCAAATGCATCTCCACAGAGGCATAGTTAAAAAAATTAAACAAAAACATTAAGGGCTCACAGGACTCTTAACAGATATCCGTGCACTTGAAAAAGACATCCTTCTTCAAACCAATGTAACTTAGCAGTAAAACGAAATGATAATCTCAAATTTTTACCACAAGATAATCATATATATATACACATTATTTCTAAAAATTTCAGAGAATTTGAGAAAAAATTAAAAAAGTTATAAATAAAAATTAAACAATTTTTTAAAAATATGAAAATTAGTATTTTACACTGCGCAGGATTCTAAAGTACAAAACTGATTTTACTTGGTATACAAATGCTCACTTTTGAAATTATACACACTTTTAAGAAATTTAGAGGAAAAAAAAGTATTTTTTAAATACAATTATAACAAAAATTTTAAAATTTTTAGAAAATTAATTAAAATTCAAATAAAGAAGATTCTATTAAATTTTTTTTTGAAAATTGATGTATAAGTTATGAAGAGCCTTATTTTGAACATGTGTATGAAATTTAAAATTGATACCATAAATAGTTTGAGAAATCCTGAGCGGAAGCTAAATTTTTTTTGTTTTACAAAAAATGAAGTTAAAGGTGAGAAACAGACATGGTTTTCGTCTAATTTTCACTACTTATTTCTTAATAACTTTGGAAGTTTTCATAGTATCAACACAATTTTTGTACCAAAATACTCAGAAATACTGAGGCTGTAATTTCAAAAAATTTAAAAATTTGCAATTTAAGAGTCCTATGAGACCTTAATCCCAAGTTAAAATTCTACAGAATTTATAAATATACAAAATCATCCTAAAAAAATTACAATTTTAAACAGACATGGTAAAAATATTTTTTAAATGGAGTCTTTATATTCCATTTAAATGTAATTTTTATTCAATAATAATTATTTTAAGATTATTAATTATTCTTGCATTAATGAAATTTATTTTCTATTTTACAGCATTTAATATAATTTTTTTTTTCACTGAGCAAAATTATGAAATACAGTAATACCACAAATTACATAATAAGTGGAAATAAACAAATCAACTCGCAAGACATGCAAGTTGAGTACTTCTAAATTTGTGGTAAAATTTTAGGATATTTTATGTAGTATAGATTAAAATTTTCAGTTTTAAATGTTGTGGGAAATACTATGAAAGAAAATTTCTCTACTAGGAGAAATGGGTGGCTTTTTCTTTCAGATCCAATCAAACAAATGTAATACAAAAAATTATCCAACTACAGTGGTAGCCAAAATTATAGGCACTTTTTTAAATTTGTATGCTTATAGAAAATTTTACATTGCACAAAATGCAAAGTATTTTATATCATTTTTAATACTGAATTCAATACAAAAAAAGAAAATTAAAATATTTGCAACACAAAAAATGTTATGCTGCAATAGCTGTTGATATACATTGGATACTGATGATAGCAGTGAGTTATCAGAGCTTAGTGAGGTTAGGTGTATTCTTTATTACAGCTTCACATTGATGCTTCATTGAGCTGAAAATAGTTTTAAACTCTTCCTTCATTATTACATGATGCCAGGAAACAATTATATCCTCAGTTAGCTCCTTTTTATTTCATGGGTACCTTATTCGGACAAGAGTTTTCAAATGGTACCACAAGTTTTCAAAAGGATTGAGGTCAGGAATGTTTCCTGACCAGGACAACAACTCAATGATCTTAGAATGGTACCAGTCTTTCAATCATTTTACTGTGCGGCAAGAAGCATTGTTGGTAAATAGGTCCCTGATGGAAGGCAGAAGTTTGGGTTCTAGAATGGTGTCAATGTATTTTATGACATTCAGTATCCCATAGATGATATTAAGGCGACTGTTACCATCTGCTGATATGCATGACTAAATGATAAAACTATGTGGGTACTTCACAGTTGCCTGTATGCAGTCAGAATGTAGCATTTCTGCTATTCTACGTCTTACATATTTTAGGATATCACTACCGAATAACAATATTTTAGTTTCGTCCCTCTATATAACTTGTGACCAATAATCATTTGTTCAATTAATGTATTCCATTGCCCAGCGTAGTCCCTTTTAGTACTGCTGTAAATTGAGATATGACTTTTTCAATGGAATTCTACCTTTAAATCTTGCATCTGCTAATCTACTCCTGACTGTTTTTGATCTGACAGAAACACCAGCATCACTCAGATCACTTTTAATGGATGACCATGAAATTCTTTTATCTCTGAAACATAATATTTTTATTCTGACCTTTTTCGGCCTTTTCCTGCTTTTTTTTCATTAAATTTGTCTCCTGACATCTTAAACAAAAAGTACAGTCTCCAGAAGTCACTGAACTACCCACTAGTTATGTAATTTTAACAATGGAAATACCACTTTCTCGTCACATGTGTCTAATCTACTCTTTTATTCGATGATCATTGCTTTTTGACTAAATATCATTGTTCTGATGGCCAGGAAACAGTCCTGACATCAATCCTATCGAAAACTTGTGGCACTGTTTGAAAACTCATGTCCAAATGAGGTACCCATGAAATAAAAGGAACTAATTGAGCATATAATTGTTTCCTGGCATCATGTAATAATGAAAGAAGAGCTTATAACTATTTTCAGCTCAATGAAATATCGATGTGAAGCTGTAATAAAGAATAAATGCAACCTCACAAAGCTCTGATAACTCACTGCTATGATCAGTATCTAATGTATATTAACAGTTTTCGCAACATAACTTTTTTTGCATTGTAAATATTTGAATTTTCTTTTTTGTATTAAATTCAGAAATTAAATTCTCTTTAAAAAGACATAAAATACTTGGCATTTCGTGCAACATAAAATTTTCTATAAGCATACAAACTTAAAAAACATAACAAGTTAAAAAAGTGTCTACAATTTTGGCCACCACTGGATATCAATCCTACATTCTTTGAATGAGAAACATGTTTTTATATTTGATAAATATAAGATGACAAATTCATCTCAATCAATTCAATTCATTACTACATCAACTGTTTATAAAGTATAAAATAAGTAAATTTCAACTGAGTACACATTTTTTAAATACAAAACAAAAAACCAGGGTTTTTTTTTGCATGGCTGATAATTGTTGTCAAATGCCATATTTGACCAAAAAATGCCAATTCATGGTAAAAGTTATAATGAGAAATTACACATCTACAAATTTATATAAGTATAGTACATATGTTGTAGCATTACTGAAGTACAACAGAAAGTGCACACAACACTTTAAAAGAACACTTACCATGGAAGTGCTACTCGTCTGTTTCTTCCATTTCCTTTTATTTCTCCTAAACTGATATTTTTCAGCTTCTTTGCTGAAAAAGCAGCACAGAAATTATTTTAATTAATAAAAAGCAAAATATTTTAAATATCATACAGTAATTTTCACACACAAATAGAATTTAAACATTTATTCTTTTCAGTTTTAATACTGTTATAGAATTGACTCTATACATATTCCAAAAAAGCACTGGCCTTTAAATTATTTATTTGTTTATTATTTAATTATTTATTTAATGTATTTATTTGTCAGCCATTTGCTAATCAATTAAGAGTACATATATATTTAAAATATAGAAACAATTTTTTTCACATCATAAATTAATTGCAATCCCTGATTCAAAAACTGCAAGCTATGTGGAATGCAAAGATAATGCAATTAACTGTTAAATAAAGAGAGCAGTTATTTTCAAATTCTTATCAGTGAAAGCAGACAGACAAGATGGAAAGGTAATTCTCATGAGCATCAAAGAAATTATGTTCTGTAAGGAAAGAAGTTGATATTCACTGAAATATAGTCTAAGGAGATCATCATTTACTTAATGTGCAGAAACAAAGCAGTGCACTGTGTTTCGTTGAATGGAATTCAACAGTAGACAAGAAACTGCAGGTAAAGATGTTAGGAGATGAAGATTTTCATCACATACAAAAGCAAATGTGGATGCTATGTCATGATAGATTATAGCAAACAAGCTCATAAAATTTGAACAGCTGCAAAATAAAGTTATCCGCAAAAAAATTGGAGCTGGTAAAACCCCAGTAGATAGAGAGAGAAGCAAATGGTGCCATATGCAAAAACAATGCCTTCTCTGCAAGGTCAAGATCTAGAAGTTTTTTGCATAGCTGGTAATGAGTTTGGGTCTCATGTAACATCTGACAAAAAACAGCAGTGTAGAGAGAAACATCTGTCAATCTCATATCTCATGAAATCTAGGTTATTGAAAGAAACAACTCACAACAGCTTTTTGTTATGCCAAAGGCATTGTTTTGATCAACTGGCTACTGTCTCAAAGGACTGGCAACAGAAAAAATATTGTGAAATTGCTAGGAAGCTGCGACATTAGATTCAACAGTGCTCTCTGAGAAATTGATCACGCCACATGTTGCTCGAATATGCTAATATGCCCCCTGTAGCTCCTACAACATCCTCAAGGAGTAAGACTTCACAGTATTGCTGTACTTATCTGTATCTTATTTTCCACAACCTTATCTGGTTGTGGAAAATAACCAGAAAAATATCATAAACTAAATGAAAAACAGGTTAAATTAAGTATATAGACAATAAAGTTTATTAAAAAAGTTATAATCATAAAAAAATGTTTGATAATTATTTATTAGAATTACTTTTTAGAAAATATTTCCATTCGGAGAAAATACTTTTCAAATGACAAATACTTAGACACAAGTAAAATTTAATCTATTGAAGAAGAGTAGCATTTCTTATCATAAAATATGGTAACTTTTAAATTTACCCCAGGAAACAAAGCACAGTAACATTTCACAAATGCTAAAAAGATGCAAAACATCAAATTGCCAAAATTGAAAACACATCATGAAGTAATTAACATCAATTATTTGGACATGAAAGAACTTCCCACAGAATAATTCAAGTGTATTGAGGCTTGGGTATAAAAAAGGCAAGCACAGCAAAATACAAGGCTCTTTTTTTTGCCTTAATTTCTTTCCTCTAGAATGTAATTCAGTGTGAGTTTTTTTAGAGATCATGGACATGACTACTCCCCCCCCCCCCCTATCTCTCAAAAAGTTAAGTACAATCTTACTGAAACCTTTTAATTTGTGTAATAAATAAGCTTTAATTTTTATTATCATATGGGGCTTGATTAATTCAGAACTATGTAAATTACTTAAAATTAATTATTTATTCTCAACTATCAGGATGCAATTTATTAATAATTTTTTCTCTATAAGATATATGAAGCTCTGCATCCCTATACTAATTAAGAAAATCATTTAAAATTAATGAAAATATGAAGAACCCAAATTTATTCAAATGAAAAAAATGTTGCGATTTTAAAATTTTGTTTTCATTTCACAACCATTTTCTTTTTTTAAAAAAAAATGTAGAATTAATAATGCATATCCAAACTGAAGCAACATAAAAAAAAATTATAAAGCAAATGTGCTTGCTCTCTTACTCTTAGTCTTGTTTAGTTAAAACATGGAAATATTTGTACAATAAATGAACCGGCTAGATGACTTTTGAAAAAAGGTATCTGATCTTTCAAAATTAATTTTGAAAAAATTTTAAAAACAATTTTCTGACCCCTTTTAAAATAATTTCTAAAATTTCAAACAAAAGATTAAATGTTTTATTTCAGTTGAAGTAGAGAAGGCATACAATACCGGCAGTTGTTGAGTTCTGCAATATCATAACAATCTTCACAAATGGGAGATATGCTACGTTCTTCAGGTGTCAGAGGAAAGGCTGGTGTAGCAATATCTAAAATTTCACTGCAAACTGAATTCTCCTGTCACCAAAAAAAGAAATAGTGCATAAAGTAAATTCCATACAGATCTGATAAATATATTTCATAAAGAACATTGAAATTTTAAACAGGGATAAAACTTGGAAAAAAACATTACTATACTACATTTGCTACAAATTATTAGTTATCTACATAATTAACAACAAATATCAAAAACTTCATCTTTTTAAATAAATTGAACTGTTCATGTATTTCAATAATTAAAAGAACATTTTAGTGATTAATACTCAAAGAACGAACTTCTTTCCTGAAATATGCAAAAGCTTATACATAAGATATTACATCATAAAGAACAAAACCTTTTTTAAAAAATGCAATTACTTTTAAATGTTTTGGTACAACTTTTGAATGGAAATTTGGAAAGAAAATCCGGTGACTACTGTCAAAAAATCAGTGACATTGACTGAAATTCTTTATTGTATACTTCTGATGTATTTTTAAATTGTATAATGCATAATGACATGGATTCAACAACATTTAAATGCAACAAAAATAAGTTTTTTTTTTAAAAGAGTCCCAAAATTCAAATTTGTTTCCAAAAGTTATTTAAAAATAATTATTCTATTTGTTTTAAATATATTTTCAAATATATCAAGAAATAATGTGGCAAAGAACTTAAAAATAAAATAAAAATATAAAACATTTAAATAAATAAAATAATTTATCACACACAGCTTATAAAAGCTTATTTCAATTATTCATTTATTCCACAAATAATTTGAGAATATTTATTCCACAAATAATTTGAGAGTATTTATTCCAAAAATAAATTCTAATTATAACAAATATACACAGTCCAGTCACATTAATATGACCACCGCATACTTTTGACATTGACGTTAAATAACCAATCACAGAATGCCACACAGTGCAGTTGAGAATATATAAAGGGTGTGTGAGAGCTTCACAAAATATTGCAATCATTGGCATAATGCAGAAACGCGAGCGATTTATCCGATGTCTAAAAGGGAATGATCATTGACTTTCGGGCCAAGAGCAGAAGCATTTCCAAAATAGCTAAGTTTGTGAGTCACCATGGTAAAAGTATACTATGCATGCAAAATGGGACTATCCAAAATCAGCAACTTGGCCAATGTGGTGCACCACGGGCGATAAATGACAAAGGTGAATGATGGAAGCAGATACGTGTTTAGGCAAATAGACGTGCTACCAATGAGCAACTGATCGTCCAGATGAACCAAGGGGCTACCAATAGTGTCTCCCAAACTACTGTTCAGCGAATGTTGCTGCGTCTAGGCCTCCAAAGCAGATGCCTAGTTCATGCACCTATGCTGACAGCTGTTCATCAGTGACTAAGGTAGGAATCTTCATGCCAATACCGCAACTGGATGTCCACTGAGTGGCGACAAGTAGCCTTTTATGCTCCATCAGACAGATGAATGTTGGCATATATGGCGGGAAACTTCTGAAAGCAAACACCCTGCAACCAATGCTGGAATGGTCCAGGCTGGAGGTGGGAGCATTATGGTCTGGGGAATGTTTTCCTGGCATACTCTGGGTTCACTCATCATTGTGGAAGGCACAATGGATCAATACAATGGATGGATCAATACAATGGATGGATCAATACAATGGATGGATCAATGGATCTGTCCTTGCAGACCATGTACAACCCTATATTTGCATTGTTTTTCCTCAGGATGATGGCATCTACCAGCAGGACAATACGAAGCGTTATACAGCTGGCAGTGTACGTGCATGGTTCGAGATCACCAAGATGAGTTCACCATTTCCCCTAGCCACCAAACTCACCGTACTTAAACTCAAGTGAGAATCTGTGGGACCATCTCGATCAAGTTGTTGGTATCATGGATCCTCAACTGCATAATCTAGCGCAGCACTGAAGTCGGCACTGCTCAGCATCCCAGTGAACACCTTCAGGAACTTAATTGACTCTCCTCTTGCATGTTTCGCAGCAGTGCGGTCTGCGAAAAGTAGTTATTCTGGCTTTTAATAGGTGTGGTCACATAAATGTGATTGGACCCTGTATCTATTTTTTATTGTGGAAAGAGTAATTTTAAACAACTCTTCTGTTGCAACTTAAGTAAAATAAATTTTAATAAAATAAAATATATAAATTTTGATTTGTTAAATCATTATAATTTTCCAACATCACCAGGATACAAAGTCTGTACAAATTAAATTTTTAATAATTTGAAAAAACATTATAGAAAACAAATATCTTGCAAAAGGAACATGCACAGATTCATGCACTACCTCTGACATGTTTGGAATTTTGAAAAATTTCTTATTTGCATATAAATCATCTTCATAACTTTCATTAGACTCTGGATCTTCCGTAATATTTTTATGTTTCCTTGTCCTGGCAGATTCTTTTGTAGCTGAAATATTTGAATGTAAAAAAAATTCAAACACATAAGTTTATAAAAAGTCCAAATAATTATTATAACACAACTAATTAAAATACACAATATTTTTAAAAAATATTAAGAATTATTAAAAAAATTATTGAAATAACATATTATTAAATTAACTCAGTGGCTCAACAGCCCATGAGGGCCAAGGCCTACTGTGCCCAACTCAGTATACGTGACCATGGGCCTTGAGGTACATTAGTAGATGTTCCTGTCAGGTGGTCAACCTGACGCGAAACCCCCAGTATTAAGTTCCCAAGCAAGCTTGGTACTCACTTATCAACCCACTGAAGGGATGTAAGGCTGAGTGAACCCTGCCTAGCCTGGGGTTTGAACTTCAGACCTGTGGTATGGAAGCGTGATGCACTAGCCCCTCAGCCACTGGGCTTCAATATATTATTAAAATACACATTATTAAAAGAAATATTACTAATTATTAAAAAATTATTGAAATAACACATATTATTAAAACACACAATATCATAAAAATACAAATATACCCTGTTAGGAAAAACATTTAGATTATTTTTTATAAATGTTTAATATATATAAGCAAAACTACATTCCATACAATTTTTATATACAGCTTCCTAGAATTTCCTCAAAGTTACAAAAGAAATCATAAAATGAAAAAGAAACTATAAGGTCAAAAAGGAAATATAAAAGTTGTTTCCATAAATGCATTTTAACAATTCTTTAACATTCCCACAATTTTAGAAAATTCTCTAAATTTGATAAAATATATATTTACAAGTGTTGAATTAATTTTATTATATAAATCATATACTAATAAATTAAAAGAAATATTTTCACTGAAGGATAGCTCTCTTGATAAAATAAATGCTTAAGTTTAAAAAGGAGAGAGAAAATTGAAATATAATTTTAAGTTATCAAATCAATGTAATAGGAAACATTTAATTAGAAGAGCAGCTTTCTAAGAACAGAAATCATTTTTCAATGAAATTTTAAAAAAAGCATAAATTTTCTCCAAAGTTACCTTTAAAGTTTAAATTTTTATTCAGACAATATCAATATTCTTTTTTACATTATCAATTTGAAATACCCTTAGATAATAAATATACTGCATGCATTTAGGAAACAAATCTATTAATACTTAATGTAGTTATATAGAAACTAAAAATAATTAAAAGAAAATTAAAACTTTAAAAAAAAAATCATTTATTGAAAATAATTTATATGAACAAGTCATCATTTTTCCCCCATTACTTTAGAAAATTACTTAACTGATAAATTATGAAATAAAATTATATAAAAATCATTTCATAAATTATGCAAATACATTAACTTTTATAACTTACGAATATTTATTTTAGCTGCATTATCTTTAGCTGCTCTCCAATAACTTTTTCTCATAGGAATCTTGGAGTATCTTGTAGAACTTGAAGGATTGCAATCTTCAACATGATTGTCACTTGAAGGTGATCCATCCACAAAATTTATTTTATTTGTTTCATCAACAATTTGTTCTTTAGAAACTAATAATGCAGGATGAGTTTTTGGTTGTTCTGTAGCTGTGTCATCAATTTTGACTTCTTTTCCAGAATATTTATTCTCATTAGCTTTAGCTTTCTCTCTAATCTCTGTTTTCAAACTCCATTGATTAAAAAAACAGTCATAGGATTGTCTGGTTGGCCATTCATAACTTTGTTTTTCTACATCATTTAAGTTTGTAGATTTTACTTCAACATCAAAAACAAAACAATAAGAAATCATATCTCTGTATTTTACACCTTTTTCTCGAAAGCTTGGCTTCTTTTTATTTACATTTCGATAAAATTCAATACGGAGTTTGCACTTTCTGCATTTGGAAGAATCGTGAAGGAAAATTAACCTAGTCCCTTTCCGAACTTTGATTTCCATGAAGAGTTTCTCCTTTTCAGAATTTTCAAGCATATATTTTATACCTATAAATAGAAAGACATTAATTTAACATTATCAATAAAATTAACAGGATTCAATCTAAGTCTAAAAGAAGACAACACACACATTTTTTTAAAGATGCTGTTTCATTCCTCGCTATAAAAAATTGGGAGGGAGGGAGGGAAAAAGTCATACATGAAATAGTAATTATTCCCTATGAAAAAAAAAAAGATTTGTTTACAAATTTTAAAAAAAAAACAGTTAAATTATTCCATAATTAATAATTGGCATGTAACTAAAAAAAAAATTCCCACACCATAATATTTGAGATGTGAAAGGTAGGATTTCCTCAAAAAACTACCAAGAGCGAATACTAAAATTTGAGATTAGCAGGAAGTTAAATCAAATTCATTTGTGAACAATTACTCATAGAAGTACACTACTGGCCATTAAAATTGCTACACCAAGAAGGTTACGTGCCATAAACGTGAAATTTAAACAGGAAGAAAGTGCTGTGATATGCAAATGATTAGCTTTTCAATGCATTCAGACAAAGCAGGCACCAGAAGCGACACCTACAATGTGTTTAAATGAGGAAATTGTTCAGCCAGCTTTTCATACACGAATTGCATTTGAATGTTGTTGCCTGGTGAAAAGTTGTTGTGATGCCTTGTGTAAGAAGCAGAAATGCGTACCAGCACACTTCTGACTTTGATAAAAGTCGAAAGTAGCATACCGGAATTGCAGTTTATCGTATCACAGTATTGCTGCTCGCATCAGTTGAGATCCAATGACTGATAGCAGAATATAGAATCGATGGGTTCAGGATGGTAATACGGAATGCTGTGCTGGATCTCAATGGCCCCCTATCAATAGCAGCCGAGAAGACAGGCATGTTACCAACATGACCTTAATGGATCTTGCAGCCATGTCACAAGCCCCGAAGCAAGAATTGGGATCGTTTGCAAGACAACAAGTGTCTGAACGAACAGTTCAACAACATTTGCTGCAGCATGGACTCTCAGCTTGGAGACCATGGCTGCGGCTACCCTTGACACTGCATCACAGACAGAAGCGTCTTCAATGGTGTGATCAATGATAAACCTGGTGCATGAATGGTGAGATCTCATTTTATCAGATTAATCCAGGTTCTGTTTACAGCATCAAGATGGTTGCATCCATACTCAGTGGCATTGTGGCAAAGGCACATTGGCAGCGTGCATTTGTCATCGTCATACTGGCCCATCACCTGGCATGATGGTATGGGGTGCTATTGGATACACGTCTCTGTCACCTCTTGTTCATATTGATGGCACTTTGAACAGTGCCTGTTACATTTCTGGTCTGTTACGATGCGTGGTTCTACCTTTTGTTCCCAGCCAGCAAAATCCTACGTTTAAGCAGGATAATGCACGACTGCATGTTACCAGTATTGCAAAAACCTTCCTTGTTCGACTGTTGCCCTGGCCTGCGCATTCCCCGGATCTTTCACCAATAGAAAATGTCTGTTCTATGGTTGCTGAGCAACTGGCTAGTGACCATACTCCAGTCACTACAGTTGATAAGCTGTGGTGTCATGTTGAAGCTGCATGGTCATCTGTACCTGTACACGCTCCCAAGCCCAAATATGTATTTGGCGTCAGTCAAATTTTGGGCCCCCTAGAGTTCCTGGGATCCATGGGATTAAATTCCTGATTTTTTTCATTTACTAACTATCATATGCCCGTCGGAACAAAAAACATTGAATTTTTTGCCATTCCAATCAATTTTCTGTAATTTTTGAATTTTCTGAAACTTAATCCCAAGAATCTAGTTAGATCAATAAACCATGTAGGTGGAAGTGTTCTTGCGTGGGGGTGTAAATCGGCCTCAGAATTAGTTAATTTGGGGTATTTTTTTATGGTATTATGAATCATGAGCTTTATTTAAATATTTCAAAGAGAAGTTTTAAATTATCCGACCAAAATTCGGATATTGGAGATCACTTCATTTTTTAACGGGATAGTGACGCCAAGGGCACTGCTCTCATTGTACGCTGCTGGTGTGTCTATAATTGTCCCCAAATTCTGAAACATCTCAATCACTTTATTCAGCCCAGTAGAACATATTTGGTGAGAATTTGATTTTAAAAAAATAAAACATGACATATAAGCACGTAATGTGAAGTAAAAACAATAATCATAGAATAATGTCAGAAAATGGATGCAGAAATTACAAAAAACTGATTAAATCTATACCTAGACATTTAAAAGTTGTTGTGAACACTAAAAGAAATCCTACTAAGTACTAAATTACAAAAGAAATACAATATTTAAAGTTATGTTGAGATTTTTGTTAAGTGTACGAAGACTTTTGTGGCGTAATTTTTTGATTATTAATTTTTAAAAATAGTTATTCTATTTTTAAAAAATTGATGATGTCATTAAATTAAGAACAAGTTGAAAAGATATGATTTTAAAAAATTCCAATTTTCCAATATATTAACTTTTATTAGTCAAAAACATTAAGTTTTTCTTGGAAACTGCAAATGTATGAACACTTTTGTGGTCCACAGTATATTATGTAATTATTTTATTAATTCAATATAAAAATACTATTATTATAATATATATAATCATAATATTTGTTATTTATAATTGCTATTTCATTATATTTATTTATAAATATTATTACAAGTTATTTATTTGTAATTATTATGTTCTTCATTTATAATTATTATTTTGTTATTTCATTTATAATTATTATTTTATTTCATTTATAATTATTATTCTGTTATTTATTTATAATTTAACGTTATATGAGTATTCTTATGCATAATTTTTATATAGTATTACAATACGATTATTCTTTTTTTATACACTGCTGGCCACCGTAAATGCGACATTAAGAAAGACGAGATAGCACAACAAAATTTATTTTGTAGATAACACGTTGACCAAGTATCAAATGATTAAATTTATAGACTTCTGTGAAGTGTGGTTCCTGCCAGAATCAGTAGCCAGAGTAGCCGCCATTGTTGGAGATCACCGCTGCCACACGCCTCGGCATTGATTCAAAGAGACTTTGGATGTGTTCTTGGGGTACAGCAGATCAAGCAGCTTCCACACATTGCCAAAGTTGATCTGGTGTGGCAGCTGGGGTGTAATCTGGGTCAATCGTTGAGCAATCATGGACCACGTTTTCTATTGGCGAAAGATCCGGAGAGCGAGCCGGCCAGGGAAGCAATTTAATCTGGTGATTGACGAAGAACCTTTGGGCAATGCCTGCCACGTGTGGTCGCGCATTATCCTGTTGAAATATGACTGTGGGCAAGCCCTGAAAGTAAGGAAGGACAATTGGCTCCAACACCTCGAGATGTAGCGCTGGCTGTTTAAAGTACCGACAATGCGTACTAGAGGAGTGCGAGAGTGATATCCAATACCACCCCATACCATAATACCCAGTCCAGGACCAGTGTGGCGGTGCATAACACAGCTGTTCAGCATCCTCTCTCCACTGTCTCCAGACTCAAATCCGACCATTGTGGTGTTGCAGACAGATGCGTGACTCGTCAGTAAAGACAACTTCATTCCATTCTGCCGCCCACGCTCCTTTTATCGCACCATTGGCGACGGAGACTTCTGTGGTTCTGCGTCAAGGGTAGACCAAGCAATGGACGTTTTGCGGACAGATCACTCTGCTGTAAACGGTGTCTAATGGTATGCACAGACACTGAATGATGCGTTACAGACTTAATGTGCTGTGCTATGGCTCATGATGTGACTGAGCGATCCATCACTGCCATGCACACAATTTGCCTGTCTTCACGTGAAGTGGTGCACTGAGGTGGATGCGATCAACCACATCGGTCTGTCATACCCTCCTGCATCCAGCGGTCACATATCCGCATTACAGTTGTTTGGTTTCGTCCAACACGACTACCAATTTCCCTGAAAGATAATCCAAAATCTCGGTAGTCCACTATCCTTCCTCTGTCGAACTCTGATACTTGATCAAAAGCTGATCGCTGTTTTCTACGAGACATAACTGATAGTTTTTTTGAAAAAACCACAAGAAAAACACAATTGCCGAACTAGAAATCGTTGAAATCTTCAAGCCTTAAATAGCGCTTTGAGGTGGCGCCACAGGCGTGCGTGATGTGTGTGTCTGCGCTGAAATTCGAATCATTTGCATATCTCACCTCCGTTAATGCATGTTGTAAATTTCATGTTATTTGCATGCTTCCTTTGGGGCATTGCATTTACAGTGGCTAGCAGTGTAATTACCATTAAATTATATTATACGATTATTATTATTATAGATAATTATTATTAAATCATGCTATATGAATATTATATATAATTACTATTAAATTATAAGATTATTATATACTGCATAATATTATTAGTACATGTTACTTTTTATTATATTATACTGTTATTCATTATTTATTGATTGATCTTGGTTATTCTCAATATCTTTCTATATTTTTCATTGGAAATATATTTCATGGTATTTCTAAACAATTCTTTAACACTAGAACCGTGGATAGGGTTTTTTTAGCCCAAAACAATTTCATTCCAACTTTTCTCAAAAAGTTACTAACGAAATTGAACAAAATTTCTTTACTTTTCCTACTTTTATACCAATAATAATCTGTGAAAATATGATACATTAAATACTTATCATTTTTTTGTTTTTAATACTTATACCCAAAACCATGGAATGGGTCACTTTGACCCCATTATAATCACAAGTACTAAATTTGCAATTCAACCTTTCCTGGATTGGGAAAAGCTTTTTCAATCCTCTTTCCATTTTGCAGATGTAAGTAGAATAATATTCAAAGTCAGTAGATTGTTACTGATAACGATCTGACCAGAAGAGTAGCTGAGAATTTTGTTGTAGTAGTAGCCAGTGTTGCAGACCCCCTCCCGTTTTCATTCCATATAGGAGAAATGCCTCTGTTTAGTGTATTCCAGGAATGTTTTCTCTCTGTTTTTTGTTTTGGCCTATTGAATGGAACATGATGCAATACTACCATAGCCAATGCAGTAGTTTAACGAGCGCACATCTAGTTCTTTATGATTGCAGAACTGGTTGTTCTCATTGCCTTGGAGATAGTTTGAGAGTACCAGTCTGTTTGATTTTTGCCACCTTGTTTACATGCGGAGATAAAATTGATCTTAGGTGAAAATAACTGGAAGAAATATGCATAAATTAACAGTTAGTGAGGCCCTTGAAAATATGCGACAATTATTGGAAAATGAATCCGAAAATGACAATGATGAAGAGATTGTTTTCAGCGATGATGAATATGTACCTCCAGATGAAGAAAATATTTCCTTGAATGAAGATACCGTATCTAATATTTTCTTGTACAATATACTAGCAGAAAAACCACTTCTGGGAAGAAAAAACAATGTGTAAGTAAACATAAAATGTTATCAAATTCAATCCAGATGAAATGAACTCTGGCACTTTTGTTACAAATGATGGAACGTGTTGGAAAAGCATCACCTGTGGAAGTTGTACGCATGGAAGAATTGCTGAACATAATGTTTCCAAAGAAAAGAGTGGCCCAACTAGTTATGCTGAGTGAAATATTGAAAATAGCTATGCAACCAGTTCATGGAGGCTACTTATAGATGAGCCTATGCTTCGTCATATCAAAAATTGTACAGAGGATGAAGCTCACCGGCAACTGGTAAAAAATGAATGGTCAACAACTTTAGACGAACTAGATGCTTTTATATCAATTTTGTAGGCTTGAGGTATATACGGTGCAAATAATCAAGAGTTTGATAGTCTGTGGTCTGTTATTTGGAGTCCACCTTTTTTCCATGATACTATGGCGAGAGATAGATTCAGAGAACTTATGAAATTTCTGCAATTCAACAAAAAAACTACACAATCTGAACGCTTTCAAACAGATAAATTCTGTTTTATTTCTGAAGCTTGGAAGAAATGTATTTAAAATTCGATAATTTGCTATAAACCAGGACCATATATAACTATTGATGAACAGCTGTTTCCGTCTAAATCCAGATGTCGTTTTACACAATATATGCCAAGTAAACCAGATAAATTTGGTATCAAGTTCTGGCTTGCCACTGATGTTGATAGTAAATACGTGCTCAATGGTTTTCCATATTTGGGTAAAGATGAGGAACATCCTGAAAACCTATCGCTCTCTGAATACGTCATTTTGCGTTTGATAGAACCTTTCGAAAATAAAGGAAGAAATATCACTACAGATAATTTTTCACTACACTAAATCTGTAACAAATTTTAAAATGAAAAACACTACTTTAACTGGAATGATGAAACGAAATCAGAAAGAAGTACCTGAATTTGTGAAAAAAGAAAAGATGCTGTTATACGATACATTGTTACTGGAGCATGATGATATAACTTTGACAGTTTATCAGGGGAAAACCAGCAAAAAAGTCTTATTAATGAGTTCCCTTCATCCCACAGTTGATATCAACAATAATCACCCAAAAAAGCTTCCAGAAACAATATCATTTCATAACTCAACAAAATTTGATGTCAGCATTGCTGACCAAATGGCTTGGAAATATTCTGTGAGGGCAGGATCAAGGAGGTGGTCAGTTCATGTATTCTACAATATTCTTGATTTTGCAGGGATTAATTCACGGATTGTATACAAATAAGTTACTGGAAAAAAAATTACGAGGAGAGAATACCTTCAACAACTTATTGAAGAGTTGCGTAGTGCATATATTCACAAAAGAAAGTACAAGTCAGATACACAGACAAAAACAAGCGGATACAACTAAAGAATCTCTGCAGATGCGTAAAAGGGTTCATTGTCAAGCTTTCAAGTGTAGAAACAAAATTGTAGATACTTGTTCTTACTGTAAAATACCGATATGTGAAAAGTGTAGGAAATCTTGACTGTTAAGAAACTAAATATTTCTGTTAAAGTTGTCTGTATATTTTACTATAACTGTATACAATATTCTATATTGTAATATCTTATAACAATTTAATGTTAAAAATGAACAAATGTCATTGCCAAATAATTACAGCATACTTTTAACATAACACAGGTTTTTATTAATTGGGGCCAATTTGACCCAGCCTGCGGTTTTAGGTATACCGAAACTGCATCGATTCTAATGTTAAAATTATCTTCCCGACAATTTGATATCGCGAGGCCGCCATCTCGGATTCCATTCCAGCGACAACAAGCAGTGCTTGGCGCCTTGCCCCGTCATATAAAGAAACTCGAGAACTAGTGACAATGGACCTTCCATCTCACACTCTTTGATGACAACATCCAGCAGGTTTTGTTGGTATGTTACCTGGGCCTACACATAGATAGCCGCTTAACTTACAAGAAACACATCGACTATCTTGCAGACAAATTCTGGGGTAGAATTCATTTAGCCATCTCCCTTATTGGGAGAAGGTCACCTCTATCTCTGGAAAATAAAGTTATACTCTACAAGCAAATTTTACGGTAATCACCTATACTGATACCATCTGGGGGGCTGCAGCCACCACTCACATGAAGAGAATTCAAATTATTCAAAACAAACTTCTTTGCATCATAACTAATGCACCTTGGTACGTTAAGAAACGAAGTGATACACAATGACCTACATAGAAGCCGATTTCTAATTACATCACTAAGCTTTGTTAAAATGTTTTTAAAACTATTGAAACTCATGACAATCCAATTATTAGAGCACAGACACTGTTTACTTACCCACACCCATTACTACGCATACTCATCGACGAAGTGGAAAAATTCTCTCTGCCATGCATAACACAACAAAAACACCCTTTAACCCTTTATCGACCGGTGGTACTTAAAAGTATCACTCACTTTAAAATTACATAAAATAACCATTTTTACGAATATTTTGACAATATTTAGCAGGAATATTCTTTGAAATGCACTCTTTCAAGGTATACGGCAGCACGAGGTCTATAATGCGTATTTTAGCAGGAAGGGCGAATAGTTTCATAGCAGTAATTGCGTTTTTAGCTGATGGTGTTTTCAGTGGATTGCGGAGATTATTTTTGTCCGGGAAAAATTGTTAATGTCAAAATTTAAGTGTCTTATTTTTTTTTTTTTTTTGCATGTTAATGAAGACCCTCTTATAAAACGATTTGACTATTTATTTTAAGTGAACAGTGTATATAATTAATTTTACAGTTGAATATGTTTCATTAATTAATTAGCTCTAACAGATTAAATTTCCCAAAGTTGAGTATTTTGTTTATGAATATCCCTTAATTTTCAATGTAGTGATCCAAAAAAAAAATATTGCATGAAAAAAACTGCAGTAAATCATAATGCGGTCGATAAAGGGTTAAACACGCAAACAACACATTCCGCTTCGGCATCGCATCTTACAAGGGGAGGGCCCGACTAAGGAAATTCATTTTGGGTCAAGACTTGGTGTAATAGTAGTACTCCTTTAGGGTGTTCAACTCTCAATGTAATTCCGCTGAATGGCCAGTCAATTTGGAGAAAATAGCATTCAAAATTCATGCTTAGCTTTTATACAATTAAGTTTCAATTTCCTCCAACGATTCTGTAGCATGGTTGGGAGAGCGCCTGGTTACTATGCGGGAGGTCAAGGTTCTATTTAGGCAATAAACTTTTTTTTTTCAATTCTTTTAATTATTTTTTCAAATTAAACAGATTTATTTGTGAAAGGTTTATTAAAGATTTAATGATATTTTATATAATTATTTTGTATTTTATAAAGTAAATAAATTACTGTAATTATATAAATATATTTTTATATTAATAAATAATATTTATAATAAAATATGTAATAAATATTAAATGATATATTTTACATAAAAATTAATAACAAATAATTTTATAATGTGAAATACAATATACTATAAATAAAATATTATATATAATATAAAATGATTTATAATATATTATTAAAGTATTTTATAATTAATATAATAAAAATAATATGTGTCTTTTTATATATTATTAATTTAATTTTAATAAATTAATTTGTTTAATTTTAATAAATTTATTTAAGTAATTTTAATACATTTATTTAAATAATTTTAATAAAATAATAATTTTAATAATAAATTAATAATCATTTTTAATGATAATTTTTATTAATAATAATTTTAAATAACTTTAATTGATAATAATTTTAATTGAAAATAATTTTAAATAATTTTTATTGTTAATAACTTTAATAATAAATTAATTTATTTTTCTTACTATATAAAATACAAAATAATAACAAAATATAATTTAATATTTATAATAAACCTTTTATAAATAAATTTATTTAATTTGAAAAAAATAGTTAAAAGAATTGAAAAGAAAAGTTTATCGCGTGAATAGAACCCTGACCTCCCACATAGAAATCAGGCGATTTACCAACCATGCTACGAAATCATTGGAGGAAATTGAAACTTAATTGTATAAAAGCTAAGCATGAATTTCGAAAGCTATTTTCTCTGAATTGACTGGCCATTCGGCGAAATTACATTGAGGATTGAACACCCTAAAGGAGTACTACTATTACACCAAGTCTCGAAGCGAAATGAATTTTCTTAGTCATGCCCTCCCCTTGTTAGACTGAGTCAGATGGGGTGAACTGTCACACATGTTGATTGATTGCCTTGGTAATCTTGCTCTCCTTTCTGCTGCTTCCTCTATTCGAATCCACCAGCGTTCTGCTTCGTTGGACCGAATGGCTTGGGGTTACGCTATCCCTCCCCACTTGTGCGGGAGCGTCGTGATTTGTTTATTTTTCCATTCATGATCTCTCTTTTTCACCCATCCTACTGAGTAAAAGTGCATGCGGCATTGTCACCTCAGTTGAGTGACCAGAATGACACCTGAGCAGGCAACACCTTCCCCAAACATCACATCAAAAGGAGGACTTTGAGCCTCAAAAGATTTAATTGGCATTGGCTCCCTCTACATGGTGCCAGGACTCAAACCCTGATACGCCAAACACAAATTCATGACCATAACCCCAAGTTACCGCGGTCACCATTTTTTTAGAAATATTTCTACTGTGTAAAAAAAAAATAGATACCGTAAAATCCGGCGTATAACGCGCACTTTGAACACAAAAAATATGATCAAAAATTAAGGGTTCGCATTATACGCCAGGTATAATAACGATAGCTTTATAAATAACAAAAAAGATGGACATAAAAAAAAATTTACTTCTAGATGTATCGATACACTGTTTATTTAAAAGAAACAACTTGCCTTATGAACAAGAACAGTTGTAGTTCTAGAAGTATACTATTTTTTCAAAAGTCTGGGATAATGCCTTCAATAAATTACTTCAAAACATAAAAACAATGTATATTAATATATTTCAGATTTCTTCGTTAAAAAGGGGGTGCGCGTTATACGGCGAATATACCTAAAAATTAAAAAAATTAGCTTGAAAGTGTAGGTGCGCGTTATACGCCAGATTTTACGGTATATATATATATGTATGACCATAATACTCATAACAACATTCAAAGAAAAAAAGGATAAGAAAAAATACTTTTTCCTTAATGGGATTGTTATAAAAGAAATAAACAGTAGTTACGTATTAAACCATTGATCAATTTCACCAAATTAAAAGACATTGACAATTTTAAATATGTTACTAAATGCTATGATCTTCATTACTGTATTCAAACATGCACAAGAACAGTTTTCCTATACTGGTTACTTTTCTGCAGCATTTGGCACAGTTTTTTACTTCGACAATATTGGTTTCAGTGTAATACACAAAAACTTTTAAGAATTTTACTTTTGCTGGATTCGTATGTAAAATATATTTTATATGATTATATTACAGATTAATTTTTAAATTTTAGATCATGCTATGAATCTTCATGCCTGTTTTGAAATTTCACATTAAGGGAGTTCACCCATATGACGGCCTGTTTTTTAAGCATTCTTAGGCAATTTTTTTTTGATGACCAGTAAAAAGACAGAACTTTAAGTTTTTATCATTTATTTATATGTGTTTTAAGAGTATGTATATAAATGTTTAGCCAAAAATATCCAATAAAACGTGAGTTATAGCGCTCTGAACACACCCGCCTCGAAAAAATGGATGTTCACTTCCTCCACGATTACGGCTAATTGGCTTATCTGAAATAGGAAAAATTAACGATGCTTTAATTTATAAGCTTAAATGCACCAAATGAACTACATACCAATTGAAAATATTAAAAATTGGATTTTTGGTAGAGTTCTGAAAAGTTTAGAATTTCATGGGGGGGGGGGTTATGTTTTTGTTATAAAAATTAGAAATATTTTGCATTTTGGAATAATCATAGTTCATTTGGTGTGTATATATGTTCTGAGTCTACCCTATAAATTTAAAGTCATTCAGTCAAACTATTCTTGAGATATGATGGAGGAAAGTTTGAAAAACATAGTTGAGAAAAATGCATTTAAAGTTTCAAGTCTGATTAAAACAATGAAAATCTTAATTTAGCACTACAAACAGCTGCTTCTTTATAATGACTTCGAATTTCAAAAAATCACTTTACCACCATATTCTAGACATGTAAGAAAGCAATTTATGAAGAAAAAAAATTTTGATTTTTTTAAATCCCAATCACATAGGTGAACCCACTTAATATTGCTAAAAGATAATCCTGCAAATAATCTGAAAGCACTGTCCTTTTTCTTTGACAATGAGATGCATGTTATCTTTATAAAATTACAAAACAAAAGTTAAGTGAATAAGAAAAAAGAGATCAAGATAAAGTGAATTTATCCTATGTATTTTTTCTAAAAATTTCAACTTTTAAAGTGAATACTTTTAATTGGATTAATATTATTTAAGGATAGAAAGGCACACACATTTTATATAACTTGCAATTCCTCCTATTTACCACAATTATTAAAATATGATTTTTTTATTATTATTATTATATGTTAAAATAATCAACACCTTTCAATATTTCTTACATTGTATTCTTACATTATATTATTCAGGGAATTTTACATAGGTATTTAAGTTTATAATAGCTAGTTAAGTTTAGCAAGCCAACATGCATTTTTTTTAGAATATTACCAAACAATAAAACACCCTACTTATAAAATTTAGACCTCTCCAACATTTTAGATGCTAGGTTTTTATTGGAAGAAATTCTCCAGATAGAACTCATTAAAGGAAATCCAGTTTTTGCTGCAAAAGAAATCATTAATTAACAACAATGTCTTATCTGTGTTTACCCCATTTAGGAGTAAACAATCAACAGAATTATAATTATTAATACAGTTGCTTTTTTTGTAATACACCATTAAAGCATTTTATTATTTTTCAAGGTAAAGAGTGTACAAAGTTTTTTTTAAAAAAACTTTAATTTCTGATATTGCATTTTAATCAAAGTTTTATTAAAAACATTCAACTTCTGTACAAAAAAATGCCTAGCATTGCAACAAGTACAGAATATTCTTAAGATATTAAATAATATCTATAAATGGTTTTATGAAATCATACATAGTAAATTTTCCCAAACTTTTAAAAGATCATAAAATTCATGACATATGTATTCACGTACAGTAGGTTTTGAAATACCATAAGTACAAACATACTCTCAAGAAATGTACATTAGATAATTTAAAATTGAATTTTCTTTGAGAAAAAAGCTCAATAGTTTCTCTTTTTTTTTATTTAAAAATGGTTATTCATGATGTTCTTTTTTTTTAACTTACACAACGTGATTTTTTAAAATCAACTAATCCTAACCACATATAAAAGATATAAAAATAATCATGATATTTTTAGTTTACAAAAGATATGAAAGACCCAATAAACAAATTATGATTTCAGCCAATTATAATCAATATTCATTTCAAAGAATCTTGAGTAGTTTTAGCTTATCACATAACCAAATTTTTTTTTCCTTCCACATACAAATTTAAGTTTTGTACATATATAATAGTCCATTACTTTAAAAAAAATTCTAATATCTGTTTTTAGTTAAAATTTTAAAATATTTTATTTAGTAAATATTATTACATATAACAAGAGATAAATTTATTTCATAAATTTAAATTCACTATAATTTAGGCTTGTATCATAAATGAAAATTCAAAATTTTTAATGATTGCTTTTCCCTTTTCGAAAATGTTTTAAAGAGAAAAAGCTAATCAAAATCAAAATTTATTAATTTTCTCATAACACTTCACAAATTGATAAAAAAAAATTGACTTTCTCTTTGTAATTATATCTGCACTTTTTCACCCACTTAGTAATTTTTCTAAAAATTTATTTGGCTAGTTAATATAATTTTCTTGTTTTATAACAACACACTAGTGGACCTGACAGACGTTGTCCTGTACACACATCTTAAATTCAAAAATTCCAAATTTTTATGAATAAGCTTTAACAATCTGGACCGTTTTGAGTAAGATTTGTATTAAAAAGTTATTACAATATCTAACATTACTTGTATGATTATCACAATTCAATCAATTGATAGCGTGTGAGTATGTGTATACTATGAGCGAAGTTAAATGTAGAGGCTGTGTGAATAAAAACTTAAACTTGTTTTAATTAAAGGTGAAAAAGTTGAGACTATTTTATAACAGGTATATTTATTAAATTGTACATAAACTTCATTTATCATATTGCCATTGGATGTACAATATTTTTGGTTAATCCTTGAGGGGTATAAACAAATAAATTTGATGGTTTTCCCAACTCTGGAACACGCAACATATAACTGGCCGTGAGAAAAACACGGATTTTCCAAATTTAAGCCACAAATCTTCATTGTTTGACCTTGTGACTTATTAATAGTCATAGCAAATGCCAAGCGAATTGGAAATTGTAAACGTTCGAATGGTATGGGTGAATCATTGGGATCCTTGGTAGAAGTACAACTTCACCTTGAAATTTTCCAATTAAAATAGTGGCTTCAAGAATGTTGCCCTTGATTTTTTTATGAATAATCGTATGCCATTACACAATTTCGGTGCGTTCAAACTTTGAATTCTCTTGGCTTTCATTGACTTTTTTTAGATCACGACCTTGGTGTTGGACTCAACTTATCGTGAATCTTTCAGTATGAACGGTATATGGCACATTTCTTGCATTAATGTATATTCAAATGCAATAGTTAAATTTCCCATACTTTACTTTTGATTGTTTTCTGCTTATATTTATATCAGTGACACAGACAGTGACTTAAATAATCTAGCAATTACAACCTCTAAAAAGTTTTGTATAAGATTGTAAAGAAATAATAAAAAATTGAAAATGTATGACTTACCACTTGTCATTTAGTTATGCATATAAGTCATACATAGATTTTTAAAATTTATTTCATGATGGAGGATACAAATCCCTTCACAAAATCAACTTGCTTCAATCCACCTACATAATGCTTCTCCACATTCATAATCCTATCTTGTGTATACTGGTTATTTGCTACTGACACTATACTACTTTAATAGTTATACTCTTCTCTATTTTACAAAAGCCAATATTCTATTATAAGAAAAAACAGTGATGAAAATCACTATTAAAATTTTTTTCCAAAGTATAATTTATAAATATGCAATAATGAGCAAATAAGGTCTTTTTCTATCACATCCATTCAAAGAGCTATGATACAGAAACAAAGCAATCCGTACGCCAAAAAATTGACATCACCAAGACGACTCCCTGTTCTACACTTTAATTGAAACAAACCTCATTTTATATAATCAAAAATATATATTGCACCTCAGTATAAATTATTCATACATATATACTTTATTATTTGTTTTTTAATCTTTACTTCTGCATTTTTAGGCTCTTATAATTTGAATGCAACAAAATGATAATTTTTTTTCCTTCCGTATGAAGGATGAAGAAACGTTCAAGATCTGCAGTTCAATATCCACTGTTGAATTTGACTTACTTTTGTAAGTTATCGTTCACAAAGGTTAATTATTAAATCAACAAATGAGGATTTAACTTATACTTTCTGAAGTTTTTGAAAATTTTGACATATACAGACCCAGTATAATTACTAGTTTAAGTCCTACCACAATTTAACTGACTTAAAACTTATTGAAACTTTTTAGTGCTTCTTGGTACACTATAAAAGATGTTATAACTTTATATACTAAAATAAGAAACCAGGGCTAAAGTGTAGTATAGGGGTCACTGTGGATTTGGCGATTTTTCTTCGGATTAAGCAATTTTTATCTAAATGTCATGGCGAGATATCGAATTCATTCTAAAATAAATAATAAATAATTCCAAAAAAAGTACCTTGGCAACCATATTTAGTCACCAAAAAAAAAGCCTCCGCCCCAAGGGCCCCCCCCCCCCTCTATACTACACTTTAACCGAAACCAGTTAAGCTTCTGGTAATTGAATGATGTTGTTTGAGATGGGTTTTAAACCAAAATATTAAAAAACAAAAATTATTTTCTGTTACCAAATATCAACAAAATTAATCAAGGAAAAACAATAATAAATGAACATTAAGAAAACCAATATGAATAAATTACTGAAAATTCAATTAATGAATTTTAAAGATTCACAAAATAGAAAAATAAATTTTCCAATAAAAATAAAATTTTAAAAAAATTAATATTAAGATTTAAAATTAATAAATATTTGAACACCTATTTCATTAAAACAAAAATTAATACAAGCATAAATATATGATTCCTGGCCAATAAGCATATTGTTAAAAAAAGTTTAAAACTTAAAAATCCTTAAGACAAAAAAATAGTGAGCCACATAATTAATAACATTACAGCACAAACTATTTCGACATAAAAAAAAACTAAATTAAATTGAAAGCCTTATTTATCGATATTAGAAACAGTTTTTATCTTTTTACTAACATTTACCATAAACTTAAGTTCTACATATAAATCCGTACATATTTCTAAGAATGTTAATGATATGCTTACATACAATGTTCTAAGATACACGATATTGTTGTTCAAATGGTTCAATGAACGCCATTTGATGACACTACGCAAATGCAGTAACATTCTGATCTATATTTTAAGAATAACAAACTCTATTTTATCCATTTAAAAATTATAATTATGATTAGCAAACAAACTTAATTTATTGCAATACAAGCATAAATATTAAAATACAGAAATATCTTACTTTCCTTTGGCTTAAGTTGATAAGAAACAAAAGCTTTTTTAGAATGATTTCTAATAAGCAAAATTGTCTTGTTTGTGATATCCAAACTATCCATAAAAGCTCAAAGCTTTGTTGCTAAAATCAAAACAAGCTTAATATTACTACAATGTTTTGGATATTTACATATTCAGCGTCACTTTTTAGCGAGAAAACGATATCGTAGCTTGCGCGCGTGTAAACAGACCAGGTTCAGAAGTACATCGGAAATGGAGGGGAAAAACTGGAAATAAAAATTAAAAGCAATAAGGTCAACTCATCACCAGAGAGCATTGCGATCGTTTGCCGATTGAACGTGATTATCAAGTAAACAATGACAGCTAATTATTTCTGATCTGTGTTTATTTATGTCTGCAAAATCAAAATTCTTTAAATTCGAAATGCTCAGAAAATATTTCAGACTGTGGTTAAAGTGTAGTATAGAGGGGCCACACTTGGCTCAGTCTTTTTTTGGCGACTAAAAGCGGTCGCCAAGGTACTTTTTTTGGAATTATTTATTATTTATTTTAGAATGAATTCGTTACCTCACCATGACATATAGATAAAAATCGCCAAATCGGAAGAAAAGTCGCTAAATCCGATGTGCCCCCCCCCATACTACACTTGATACTTTTGGTTTTTAAAACTTTAAAAATCGTCACCATATTTGATAAAAACAAAAAATATTGAAAATGAAATAATGGTATTTACGTATTATCGCAACCTATTGGCGACATTATATGAAACGAAATACATGGTTGCCATTTCAGCACATACGACTCGCGCGAAATCGGAGTCGCCAACCTGGCGAGTTATCTTGAACGTTGGCGATTGTTGTGATAATACGCAAGTACCGAAATAATTAAAAAGTACTCACATTTCAGTCGAAATATCTTTTGGAACATCTTTCAGTTTCTGTGACACAGAAGACTTATTCCTTCTCTGCAAAATTCTTTGGGTACATGGTGACTCAAAAAAACAGAATTTTGTAGGAATTGAATTTGATTTTCATGTCCTTCTGTAAGTGAAAGTCTGATACATAAAGCATGCGTCTTCAAAATAATCGGAGCATACTGATAAAAAGTTACATGGTTTGGAGCTTGTTCGACCTAAGTTTTGTATTTTTGAAGTGATAACTTCTATTGGCGCGTTTTGCCGGAGAGTGAACTTGAATGAACGTCACGCTCGGGTATGTAACGCTCCTTCGG
>BMAV01018208.1:79163-89384 GCA_019973955.1 Trichonephila inaurata madagascariensis
AAAAAAACTTTTCATTCTACAATCATTATCGCAATTTAACTCGCAACAGTATTTCATTTTGTGACATGAAAGTAGATGCAAATCCAAAAATGCCGCCAAAATACTCAGAGGAATCAAACACGAATGAAACATGTGGGGATTTGTTGAACGTACTATCTAGTGATTAAAGGCCGTATCACACGTACATTTTTTGTACAATTTTTTCAAGCAATTTTTCGTCCTACTGAGGGGAAGGGTTGCCGTAAACAAAACGTCATTCTCTGACGTCGGCCACGCTCTATCTCCACATTTAAAAATTACTCGCCGATTTTTCTGCTTCAGAAAACGAACATCCCAAATTATTTTTTTTTTATTTCGCTTGCGCTTTTGTTGATGGGTGTAAACATAAACCAAGCACCATTCTGTTTAAAATATTATACGCCGTTAAAACATTATACACCATTAAAATATTATATGGCATATCTGATGTGTTAGACGAAACCGAAGTCTGCCATCTTGTTTATGACGTGGGGCGCCGAAGAACCCCATTGCTAGAATTTCGAGCAATTTTTATTTGGAATAATTTTTTGAAAAGCTGAGTTTCTTGGATCCCTACATGCAAAAAGGAAGGTATGTCTTTTCCTATGACTGTTTTATTATTTTTAGAATGAAATGTTTTATGTAGAATGATAATTAAGTTTTTTTTCTTTGATTATTATTTTGAAGTACTTGGTCAAACATCACCGATAAAACAAACTTGCCAATTATTGTTCCTCTCGTTGAAGAACGAATAGTATTTGAGGAAAAGGCAGGAATTATTCAAGAGGCAGGAACTGTTCAAGAAGAGAACAGTTTTAATTTGCCAGAAACATCTGTGCTTACACCTACAAGTATGTTTTTTATTTTTCAAAATATGTTTGAAATTAGACTTTAAAAAAAAATATTGGATTTATTTTAAAGCTCAATAAACACTTAAAAGTAGTATATTTTGAATATTCTTTGATACTAATGCATTGAATAAAGGTACAATTGCTCTCCCCCCCCCTATTTATATAAACGTTATGCATTTTATTAATTTTATGCATATTTATAGATGGTTGCCCTGTTTTTGAACATGTATGTGTAAACATTTTTTAAATCAAATTCTATACTAATTGTTACAATTATATTTTTCATGCACAAAAAAAAAACATGTCCTAGAATGAATTTTTTTAAAAAGAAATTGAATACTTGAACTGTTTCAAGATTTCATTGTGGTTAAATGAGTCAATTCCTTTATCTAATGAAGATTAAAAATGCTAAATATATTTACTTTTAAAATAATTTTAGAAATATGTTTTTTTTTATTTAGCAAATAGAAAACCAACACCAAATTTGAAGAATAGAAAGAGAGCAAGAGAAGATTTGATTGATGCAGCTCTGATGAAGATAGGAAGAGAAACAGACCCAGAAGATCTCCTCTTAGAATTCTGCTCAAAAAGCATTAAAAAATATCCACCAGAAGCAAAAAATGAAGCACTGGAATCCATAGGAAATTATGTATTCCAAATGAATAAAAAATATCTTTAGTAAATTATTGTGATGAAATATAAATTCTTTATATACATTAAAATTCACAATTATACATGTCAATGTTATTGATATACATATGTAACTGAAACTGTCTGTTCAAAAGGAATTTTCTTACTGCATTATTGTTCCCCCTCATAGATAAGGTTTATCTTTAAATTTTGATCTATGACTTATAAAAAACAATATTGCGTTAATTAAAATTATTAATATAAAGCAACAAAAAGAAAACGATTCTGATACTAAGAGTAAAACAAAAAACTTTCATCATTTTTTAATAATAGTTAGTTTGTATAAGAATCTAAAATAATAAAATAGATTTCAGAGATTTTCATAAATCAATCAATCGTTACATACACTTACCTTAAAAATGTATTTTTATCCAAAATAATAGACAATGTACTTTTTAATTAACAAATAATATAGTAATGAAATAATAGAAATATAATCCTTTTTAAAATATATATATATATATATTAATTAAAATCCATTTTCTATAAATAATAAGAAATATTTACAGATAGCTATTAAAACTATTGCTTTTTTTCTGAACGTTTGATTAAACATATTTATATGTAAGTGTTAAAAAAAACAGTATGGAGGAAGCCTAGACATATATTTACATTTACTGAACAAAACATTTACTCTGTGATCATGAGCCAAACGAATGCATTTTTTCTATGGCAAATAAAGTGTGGACATCAAAAATTTTAATTAAATGTAGACTTTGAAAATCGTTTTATGCTTGAAATATAATTTAATAAATTCTTGTGAAAAAGTTCATGACATTTTAAATAACGACAGCAATATACTTAAAAAATTCACTCAAATAGGAAATGTACCAAAATAATAAAATATTTATTAGTATAAATAAGAAGCTAATTTTTTTCCATTTTTGGCTACGAGAGCATCTTGCCATGCTGTTGCCCCCTCATGACAGAAATAATTCAGCAAAGTTCTTATATCTTCAGCTTGACGGCTGTACATGTTCGACCCAGTGCGGCTAAGTCTATTGATAGCCAATGCCTCTTCAGTTCGCCACTTGCCATCATTTATACAGCCATCAGGTGACACATTATCGGTATAATCCAAGGGGCAATATCTTCTCTCACAGAATGGTACTCCTTCTTCTGCACTTTTAATATAATTGTGGAGACAAACTGCTGCAGCGACAGTAAATGTGCTACTTTCCAAGCTAGACACAAGTGGCTTTCGAAAAATTCTGAAGCGAGATGCCATTATGCCGAATGCATTTTCAACGCACCTCCTTGCCCTTGACAGACGATAATTAAAAATAGCCTTGTCTTTTGACAAAGCAATACCAGGATGAGGCCTCATCAGATTATTTTTTAGAGGAAAAGCTTCATCCCCAATAAAAAGAAAAGGCAACATGTTTGTTGTGCCTGGTATTTCCAATGGACATGGAAGCTGTAAAGTTCCTTTTTCAAGGCTTTGTCCAAAAATTGAATTTCTGAACACTTCACCATCACTATTGTGACCTTCAGCTCCAATATCTACAAGCACAAACTTGTAATTTGCATCAACACATGCTAATAATGGGATGCTGAAGGTGCCTTTGTAATTGTGGAAACGTGATCCACTTTTTGGTGGTGCCTGAAAAAAAAACAAGAGTATTTTTAATAAAGCAAATATACAAACACTCCTACAGAAAAGTAAAAATATGACTTCATTACTTCATATTATCAATAAAAGACAAAGGTAAAGGCTGCATTTTAATGGTATACATTTCAAAGAGAAAAACATGACTAACTGTACTTTGATGTTTTTATACAGAATAAATGTTATCTTATATTAAATAAAATATTTAATTTTTTAAAGATAAAAATTACAAATAGTTTTGA
Source organism: Trichonephila inaurata madagascariensis (assembly GCA_019973955.1). Lineage (NCBI taxonomy): Eukaryota > Metazoa > Arthropoda > Arachnida > Araneae > Nephilidae > Trichonephila > Trichonephila inaurata. Next base: position 82,574 of record BMAV01018208.1, read on the forward strand.
ATATAAAGTTAAATCTTAAAATTTACAAATATGAATAAAATATTCTTGATAAAATAATTAGATTCTGAAGGTAGAACAAAAAGTACCTGCATAAGGACAATCAATGGCACCTAAACAGTTTGGAAACTGCCACTGTTCATAGTACGCTTCAGCAATATCCAGCCATTTATTCTGATCTGGCTTAGCTAGGATGATAGGCTTTAGTGAAGAACTGATAGCTTCGCATGCTTCTTTAATGATAGCACTCGTGGTTGAGCGACCTATTCTAAATAAATACGACAAACTAGTCATCAGATCCCCAGTTGCTAAGTACCTAAAACATACAATAATAATGAGAAAGGCTTATAAATATTTATCAACAGAATTGAGTATAATTCAATAAATTAGTTTTAGAAGCTAGTTCAATAAAAGTATATATTAAATAATGGATTATATACACACAAATATATGAATGAAAATAACTACCTTCATGAAAATATTATTAAAATACCATTCCACACATGTCTTGTTTATAAACTATTATAAAATATCACTACTTTTAGATACAAGTAAGTCATTAAAATATTAACTTGATAACATTAAAATTCTAAGTAATGAAACTCTAAGTATTAAATAATTTTAAATAACTAAAATTTATAAAACAAGAACAGAAGTTAGCATATTTTTAGTATGGAGACTCGACATTTTGATATGATTTTTCATTCTTAGTATTACTAAAATAAAAAACTTTTAAATTTTCAAGTATTTACCATATTAAAGAGACCTATTCAATGCAAAATATTGAGCTTGTGACTAATTTCCCATATCCATAATTAGTTTTAAGTATTTTTATAATGCTATATAAAATTTTTTTATATTTTAATAATTCTGCAAATAAGAAGTTGCATTGAACATATAAAATTTTCTTATTTGAATATCATAAACATTTTTAAGGGAACATGGCACCCTTTGAACAATTTTTTTTTATTTATGTATTTAAAAATTATATTTTAGCATTTCATGTTTCCATTCAAGAAAATGATACGAGATGAAATTTTGTGCAAATATTATTCACACAATTTTAAAAATTAAAATTTTTTAAAAGTTTGGAAAATTTTAAAATTTTATCCCTTTTGTAACTTATAATTATTTTATAAGCTTAAATAAAAATAAAATATCACTCTCTCTCTCTCTTTAAAATATTAGTTGCATATTTTTCTTAAATATAATAGCATTTTCATAGTATTTCAAAACATATATTTTATAAATTATCTTTTTTTAGTGAGTATTGCATAAAAAAATTCAAGGAAAATGTTTAAAAAAATTTTTTTTGTCATAACAGTAATTTTAAAACTTTTTTGCTTCACATAACATTGAAATATTATATTTTTATTAAAAACATTTGAGAAGTATGAACTGAAATTATAAAATTATTAATACAAAATGCCTTAATTATAATACTTTTCATACACACATCTCAAAAGAAAAAAAAATCACATTAGTGTAATACTTCAAAAATATCCTGCTTTCTTTGTAACACCTTTTTTTTAAAGTTATTATTTATCTTTTTAAAACAGCTTTTCTTTATCAAAAAGCTTTTTTTTAAAAAAAACTTTTTTATCTAAAAAGGGGGCATGGTTTAATTCCCTTATTTGTGAGTGTGTGTTTGTTTACATTTTTTAATTGAAGTTTTTCCTAGTTCTAATTTCCAGGCATACAAAAGTGATATATTAATTGAAAGATACTAATGCAAAGAATTTAACTAAATAAAATACAAAAAATTATGTTTTGGTCATTTTTAAGGTGCCAAGTCCCCAAATTTTTAGTTTGGATGCTGACAACAATTAAGAGCATCAAAAATTTCAGAATTAATTCCCATTTGTAGAAACTTTTACATACCTCAGAGTTAAAGCCAATCTATCCTTTGGTTGGATACTGTCTCTATAATTTGTATCCTTTTTCGCAATTACTGGCCCAACTAATGATAATAAATTATCGAAAAGTTGCGGCGACATTCGAAAAAAATTAAAATAGCTTTCTGTGTCTGACAAACGCATCTCTTCTAACGCTCCTCTTGATCGTCGTTTTTGAAAAATGGGTGGCTCGAACCCAACATCGTTTCTTTTCCTCCCTTTTTAAAGCTAACAAAACTGCACAAAAAATTCTCTTCTCTTGCGATCCATACTTAACAATCAACTACTTAGAACGAATTTCAACTACTATCTTCAGCATCACCTAATGAGCAGAAATCCGACGCGCGCGTACAAAAAAGCTTTGGTGTGAATCGAACAACGAAAACATCTCTCCTTTCTACCATGATCGCGACGTTTGTACGCCTTGATGTGAATGAGCCTTAACGGATATATCCTTTGAATCGGGCGCAGAAACTCCTGCTGTGAAGTTTGCACTCTAACAAGTCGTACTTGTCCATCTTTCCCAGGTATGATTTCAGTGATGCGACCTAAAGGCCATATAATTCTCTTTTTATTATCTGCTCCCACCATAACAATTTCACCTACAGAAACCGTAAAGCTTCTTGATCTTTTATTTCTTCGTTGAATGAGGGCACCTAGATACTCAGATCTGAAACGTTTTCTTAAATCTTTAAGCACTACTTGTCTGTACTTAAGTCTCTTGCAAAAATAATTTTCCTCGACAGCATCTAAATCCGTGAGATTGCATTCATGGACATTTAGCAAAAACATCTATGGAGAAATTGGTTTTGCAGTTTCCTCTTCACAAATGTAAGTCAAAGGTCTTGAGTTGATTACCCGCTCGCAATCAGCCAAAACTGTTGTCATTTCCTCATAATTAAGACGTGCATGTCCTAACACTCTTTTCAAAAGATTTTTTAAAATTCTAATTAATCTCTCCCACCATCCACCCCACCAAGCAGCAGTTGGGGGGTTAAATTTCCATTCAATAGAGTTGATAGCTCCATATTTTTGTATCTGACTCCAGTTTAGTTGTTTAAAATAATTGGCTGATCCAACAAAATTGGTACCATTGTCACAGTATACAGTGGCGCATCTTCCTCTGCGAGCAACAAATCTTCTAAATGCCATTAAAAAAACACCCGTCGATGCAGAAGTAACAAGCTCGAAATGGACTGCTCTGTACACTGCGTAAGTAAAAATTAAAACCCAGCTTTTGTTGTTTTATTTAAGAAATAGAGGTCCAACCATATCAACTCCAGTTATCTGAAACACCGCAGCATCTTTTACTCCATCAACAAATGTATGAATAGCACAGTTACTTGAAGTTTCATGAGACATTTGAATATACCTAGAAATCTGTATATCAGACAAATACTTCAGTTCTTGAAACCACTGCACAAACTCTTTACGAAGTTCACCAGTTAATTCTTCATCCCAATTTGAGCCTAATTTCCATGCCTTTTGTAGTATTATTTTTGGACAAAGCTTCACTGGTGAAATGAATCCAAAAGGATCAAATACTTTATGTACTGTAGATAATATACTTCTTTTAGTTACTTTATCCATATTAATGTCATCCAACCATTTCATGTTAATTCTCAATGTGTCCAACTCCTTATTCCAAATAAGACCCAATACCTGAGTTTCATTCTTAAAATCATTTTCACAGTCACCAGACCATTCCCATTCTCTAAGATCAAAACCGCCTTTTGCCATCATGAATTCATTTAATTGATCTTTAGAGTCGACATTAGTAACAACATTGTCAACGTAGAAACTTTTCAAAAGTCTTTCCTTGAAAGATTCTGCAAATTCAAATTTTTGAATATGGTACTCAATAACTGAAGCAAAAAGAAAAGGACTGCATTTCACTCCAAAAACAACTCTTGCGTACCAAAAAAACTCTTAGTTTCTTTTCATCCATCTTTTCCCACAACAAAAACCGTAAGAAATCTCTGTCCTCCTTACAAATATTTATTTGCAAGGAAGTCTTTCTAATGTCAGCTATAACGCCAAATTCTCTCTCTCTCTGAATCGAAGAAGAATATCCGGTTTAAGCTCAATAAGACTAGGACCACATGCCAAGCACTGATTTAAAGATGGATAATTTGCTAATCTAGCTGAAGCATCAAACACTGGACGAATGGGAGTAGTGCTGCTACTTAATTTTATCACTGTACGGTAAGGTAAATAATTACCATAACAGCTTACTTCATTCTTTGGAACTTCTTCTATTATGCCTTCAGCTAACCAGCTTTTAATAACATTTTCATATTTTTCATATATATTCATAGCTAAAAGTTTTGAAGTTGTGTAGTTAAGCCTTTTCCTCGCCAAACTTAAGTTATCGGGCAAAAATGACTTATCGTCAGACCATGGCAAGGAAACTTCATATCGGCCCTCTTCATTAATTGTAACTGTTTCCAAAAAATGCTTCTTGGTCTGAAGATCAATTTCATACTTGGATTTTTTCTCAACAGGATTATTGATTCCAATTAAATCCAGTTTCCAAAGATTAGAGATTTCAGCTTCATTTACGAACAGTGATAACACTGTCATAGCCAAATTTTCTTCCGAAGGTTCTTCCTGTGGCACCTTACCCATTAAGGTCTATCCTAAATAAGTTTCTACAGCCACAAGACCAGACGATAAGACTTTTCTTCTACCAGTCAACATTTTCCCCACAACGTCAGCTCCAATGAGAATATCGATGATTTCACAGCTGTCGCCAATGTCAGTTAGATTAATCTCATTTTTTTCTAACTCTTTTATCCAGGGACCTTTGAAAACCGGCTTAATATTTTCACAAATTGTAGACTGATCCAGAACTTCAAAATTACGACTAAAGTTTCCATTTAAATTTCTCAACTTCACTTTATAGCAATTATGCTTGAACTCGTTAGTGAAAACCCCACCAAAAAGAGAAGGCACCATATTTTCACAGCGCGAAGAGATGTATAATTAATCTCTTGAGCTACATTTTTTAAAATATAAGATTTGTGAGATGCAGAATCAAAAAGTAACCGCACAATTTTCTGTTTAGTGCCAGATATCAATTTAGCTTTCAGAGTTTGAAGAAATATCTTTGGACTGAGTTTATGAAAATTGGTCATATCAACCTTTTTTTCTGCGGGTTTCTCCTTTTTCTCTACAGACATTTTTTGTGAATCAAGGAAACACATCAAAGGAAAATGTTTTTTAGAACATATCAGACACTTTAAAACTTCTCGGCATTTCTTAACTGCATGAAATGGAGATAAACATGCAAAACAACATCTTTTTCATTTGACTATTTTTTTGTCTTTCTAATAGTGTCATTTTCTGAGCTGTAAAGCAATCTGAACTTGAATTTTTACCTTCACAAAAAATTCAAGCTTTCTTCACATCACTATTTGAAGTACTCGTTAATAAACCCATAGCTGTAGGTACTCTATTTCTCAAATTTTCCGAGCTAAATTGCCTCTTTTTCAAGGATTTATACTCTTGGTTCTTTAATAATCCAAAACCGGCTACCGCCAAAATTATCCTCTCTTCTCCTTCAAATTCCTTTTTCAAAAATTGCATTAAATTATTTAACCTTTCATCCGCATCAGTGTTAGCGTTGAAAATATTACTTCTATTCCAAGACTTTAAAAAATCAGCTGGGAAACAAGATTCAACCATAGGGTACAATATAGACGCACATTTATCTTGGTTACACCTAATGTTTCCACACAATGCACGTAAATGAGACTCAAGCTTATCATACAAAGAAGTTAAAGAGAACTTTTCCTTAGTTTGTACAGATATTATCAATTTTAGCAATTCTCTAACATATATACTTCAACTAAAATATCTTCTCTACCAAAACGCGATTGTAAGCTCTCAATAGCTTTTTGATAGTTGGCGCCAGTTGGCCGAAAACTTTCAACTATTTCTCTTGCACGAGAACCAGAAACTGTTGCTTGAACTAAATATTGAAATTTGTCTTCTGGTGCAATATCCTCATCTTTATGAATTTGTTCAAATTGACTCCAAAATGGAAGCCAATCTTTAATATTATCACCAAATTCCAATCTAGGCAATGTAAACTTTCTTTTAGAATTATTTAAATCTGCAGTAGAATTAGAAGAAAATGACTCACCTCTATTTTGAAATTTTATTCTTTTTCGGCTTCAAGTTTTCTTATTTCAAGTTCGTGTTCTTTCTTATCCTTTTCAGCTTCTTGCAATTTTCGTTCTGACACAACATTTCTTAAAAATTCTTGAACGAATTCCGGAACTTTCTTGTAGTCATTACTCTCTATTTAAAATAAGATCCTTCAGTCCCACAATTGTGATGTTCAATGATATTTCTTCTCCAACTTCAGCAGCAACATATTTCAAATCTTCTTTTTTAAAACCTTTTACTGCTTGAAACATCTTAATTTATCTCAAAATGTCCCACGTTCGGGCTCCAAAAAATGTCAAAACTTCCAAAAGAAAATCTACACTAATTTTCTTAGCTTTCAAAAATACTATAAGGACACCAAATCACCTTTTCCACACTTCTAAATCGAAGTAGTTTTAATTAAAACTCGATCGACAGTGGCTAGCAGTTTGAAATAAAAGAGATAAATATAATTTCGAAGATCACCGATCAAGAAACGAACTTTATTCTGAAAAATAAAACAATCGAACCGAACACCGGTGTTGCCATCCGCAAAAAAACAAAAAGTAAATGAAAAAGAATAATACAATTTTATTACTAACGTTGCCATCTGAAATTTAAAGTTTATAATATAAAATAAAATAAAAATAAATAAATAATACATTTTCAACACCAGGGATTTTGACTTACAACAACGTGCGATGACTTACTTTCGGTCATCCTTAATCGCTTTGTAACGTTATTAGAAGAAAAGCTCTTTTTAATTG
>BMAV01018209.1:0-18189 GCA_019973955.1 Trichonephila inaurata madagascariensis
TCAAAAAGGAATTTAGTTAAAAGTTTAATTTAATTTATTAGTTTTAGTTCTGTAAAAATGGTATTTTCCTTCAGGATGAGGTGAAAATATACCCCTACTCATAAAAAATACAGTACTAAGGTTCAGATTTCAAATATTAATGACAAATACAGCATTTAAATGTTTTCCATTTTTAAAACTTTACCGATTTAATTAAAGAAAAAATTCAAGACTCAAATATTAAGATGTTAAAATATTTTAAGAATCATTTTTTTTTTATTCCATTGTGTGTGATTAACTGTATTTCTTTTTCTCCTTTATACTGAAGTCATATATTAAATATTAGGTTAGGGAAAAAGAAATCCATCATTTTTTCGGTAGATGGCTGTAGTGTCGATACCTCGCGAAATATCGATCAAGCAATTTGAAATTTATGCTAGTTGTCAAGATGACATTTCACACTAAAAAAATTATTTTGTTTTTTTTTTGTTTGTCCCATTCAGTTTTGAGTTACCGAGTGTTAAAAATGAAAGTCAACAAAGAGAAAGTTCGGTACATTTTACAGTTTTCTTTGATAAAGGCGAAATGCAAGCCAGTTGGCTGAAATTGCGAATGTTGTTTATGGTGCCAATACTGTAACAGCTAATTATGTGCAATTATGGTTTCATCGATTCCGTTCAGGTATTTTTGATGTTAAAGATGCACCTCGCACAGGCAGGCCCATAGTCAAAAATGTAGATAAAATCACATAAATAATCGAAGTTGGCCGACATGTTAGTAGTCGTAGCATCGCCCAGGAGCTGAAGATCGACCATAAAACAGTTTTAAACCATTTGCGCAAAGTTGTATTCAAAAAGAAGCTCGATGATTGAGTGCCACACCAATTAGCACCAAAAACATGATGGATCCAATTTCCATCTGCAAAGCCTTGGCCAAACGGAATGAAACAGACCCTTTTCTTAAACGGATGGTGACTGGGGATGGGAAATGGGTCACATGCGACAATACACAGCGAAAACAATCTTGGTGAAGCAGCTCAAACGGTGGTCAAACCAGGACTAACGGCTAGGAAGGTTCTACTGTGTATTTGGTAGGACTGGAAATGAATCATTTATTATGAGTTGCTTCCGCATGGCCAATCATTAAATTCAGATATCTACTGTCAACAACTGGAACGTTAGAAGCTAGCGATATACCAGAAACAGCCAGAATTGGCAAACAGAAGAGGGGTTGTGTTGCACTAGAACAATGACAAGCCACACACGTCTGTAGTGACTCGCCAGAAACTCTGGGAACGGTTGGGAAGTTTTAATGCATCCACCATATAGTTTGGATCTGGTACCAAGCGATTACCACCATTTTCTCGCATTGCAAAACTTCCTGAGTGCTAAGAAATTGGAATCAAGAGAAGATTGTGAAAATCGATTCCTAGAGTTTTTCGCCAATAAGGACCAAGATTTTAATGAGAGAGTCATTATGAAGCTACTTTTAAAATGGCAACAAATTATACGAAAAACGGTGCATATTTGATCCAAATCGGATAATCAGAAGTATGTTAAATAAAGTCCTGATTTTCACGCAAAAGTAATGGATTTCTTTTCCCCAACCTAATATTTGAAAATAGTCATTTTTTAACTACGAATATAAAATAATGTTTCTTTTATGGTTAAAATATTTTCTTAGATAAGAAAGTTATAATGATAATACTTTACTTAAAATTCCAGAATTTTTTTTTTCAATGTTTCAATTTTTCGCAGAAAAATGTTTCAAAAAATAATGGAAAAAAATATTACATTTGAAAGTACAACCTTCAAATAAATCCATAAACATGTATTAATTGTACTAAGTTTTATTTTTAAATGATTACACGATAAAATTATACATTCATAAACTTTTATAAACCATAATTTAAAAGAGTTCATTCTGTAGCTTTTCAAAATGTTTTTTTTCTGCTAAATTTTTTTCAGTTTAGAAACACACGAAATTTTAAAAAGGATTACGAATTCATATCTTACTTTTGTATGATTATATCATTAATTTAAAAAAAATATTGTGTTCCGCACTGCATGTACATAAACTAAATTCAGCATATCTTAATACTGTGCTGGCCTCACAAAATGCAACCCCAAGAAAGACCAGAGATATCCCAGCACAATTTATTTGGCAGATAATATGTTATACAAAGAACAAACGATTAAAATTATAGCCTCCTGTGACGTATGGATGAAGGCAAAATCTGTATTTAGTGTAAATGCTATTGTTTCTTATAACCCCCACCAGACGCCTCGGCAAAGAATCAAAGAGGCTTTGGGTGCATCATTGGTGTACATCATTCCATGCGGCTTCCACATATTGTCAAAGTTAATCTAGTGTAGAAACGGGTTGTGTATCCCCGGTTAGTCGTTATGCTAGCTTAACCACACTTCTTCGATTGGTGATAAATCGGGAGAAAAAGAAGGCTAAGGAAGCAATTCTATTTGATGGATAAAGAACTCTTTGACTGCGTGCTACGTAAGGTTGCGCATTATCCTGCTGGAATATAGCTGATGGCAAGCGCTAAATGTAAGGGAGGACTGAGGCTCCAGCACCTCAGAGATGTAGAGCTGGCTCAATGTACCTGCAAATGCGTATTAGAGGGGTACGCAGATGAAATCCAATAACCCCCGAAACCATGATACCTGATGCAAAACCGTGTGACAATGCAGAACTCAACAGTTCAGCAGCCTCTCTCTCTCATGTGTCTCCGAAATCGAATCCTACTATCGTGATGTTTCAGGCAGAAGCGGAATTCGTCAGTAAACACAATGTCGTTCAGTCCATGGTCCATGCTCGCTGTTCATTGCACCCTAGGTGGTGCTAACGTCTGTGGTTTCCAGTCAAGGCTAAATGAAGCAATGGACGTCTTGCTGACATTCTACTCTGCTTAAAAGCAATTATGTTAATCTCATACGTATTTTTTTAATATATCCAAAATGTATACAGTTTTATGCAGTTTATATATGTATTTCAATAAATTTTATAAAAACTGCTGTCAATAGGAGTATCCAAATAGTTTTCTATTCAAATATATTTATAAAAATAGAAGGAAATATATATATATAATTTATTATATATTTCTTCAATTTCTCTTCGATTTTACTATTTATTACTGTAGAGTCATATAGAGGGCACCATATTTTATTAGAGAGTTTCATAGACACACTTAAAAGATAGTAACTTAATTATGTAGATTAGTGTTCATATAGTAGACACGTATTATTTTTCAAAACGTTACAACAAAGAATTTTGGCAAGTTATGATTTTAATTTTGTTAATGTTTGTTTTGAAAAGTAACATTGTGCAGTCTTTCAATAGTCCTTCATTTTAGTTTATTTTATTGAAATAGTTCTTAGAGTTCACACGTTAGATCTTATTGTTAGTTTATTCTTTGTATCAATATGTAACATAGTACAATTTTACAATAGTTATTCAATTCAGTTTATTGATGTGTAACATATTTCCTCTCGCTTGCTGGATATTCTCAGTGCTTGCACCGTTTTTGAAGATATTTTTCTAGCACTTACAGCATTTTAGTAGTTTTAAATTTTAATTTTACTCTCATATAAGTATATTTTACTTTTTAAGTATTTTTTAAATTAACAAAGGGCAAGAGTGAATTCGTCACAGTCACTCAAAATCCTAAAGATAAGAGGTTATAGTTTGGAAGTTCTAGATACTCTGGTCATCCATCCAATGATACTCTAAATCCACTTCGCACATACCAGCAAGTCTTAGACTTCAACCAGGATAAACTTGCGATCCTTACGCTCAATTGTCAAAGGGCTCACCAAAAAGATTTCGACGACGTTATTTCATAAAAATGTTCGTTACTCATGTTGTCAGAGACGTGGTTGATAATGACGAACGTGTTTCGATACCTAACTTTGATTGCTGCGTACAGTTTGAACGACCGGGCCCCAGAGCAGCTGGTGTTGCGATCTATCGCAAACAGAAAAACTCATATGTTGTGACTTCTCATATGAACATTACTTATCGTCAAACAAGTAGACTGGGTATTGTGAGTGACGATATTGGGGGAAATATGTGCAGAAAAATGCTTATTTAGAAACGAACAGACAGTGATTTTGGTGGTCGAATACATTTCTTGAAATCAAAAGGTACAAAAAATTAAAGATTTCCTGCATTTTGTACTTTTACCATATACCGAAGGTGGTTCTTCTCTTTTAAAAGAATCTATCACTCGCTTCCCATGAATTAGAGTGGAGATTTTAACTTTAATTTCAGTTTACAAAAATCTGAGCTGCTCATAGATTTTTTTAATGATGAATTCAAGCTCGAAATTAACACAAATCAAAATGTTTCGACAACTAACAGTGGTAATGTTATTGACGCTGTTTTTCAACGGTTTTTAAATACTTTGAAATCACAAGTATATGTGTCATATTTTAGTTATCATAAGTGTATTATCTCCGCTCTCAAGAATAATTATTTTTGATAAAAAAAATTGCATTACTCCTTGTGTTAATTAAATAAAATTTTCATTAAAGATATAATAATTCGATAAAAGATTATTTCAGATCATACCCAATTCCTTTTTCTTTCAGGATATGAGTTACTATTGCGTATTTACTAACAACATGTCACATGTTACACGTCATATACGACTACTGTAAGGCCGTTCTTTTTCTTTTTCGTTTTTTTGTTATAAAAAGTCCCTCCGTTTACACGTGCTATTGTTAGGCTTCACTTCATTTTTCGAAGTTTTTTCTTCAATTTGATTGCAGTATTATTTCGAAATTTTCTGCTGCAGGGGAAAGTTAGTATCCTGTAAACCAAGCTAAATTCATTTTCATCCATTCTTTGCCTTATAGGATTTTTAATATGTCTGTACTTATTTTATTTTTGAATTATACATATATATATATATATATATATATATATATAGGTCAATTCTCTACCAACAAGAGATCACACCCAAAAACAAAAAAACTCGACAAACACATAGACAGCAGGAAAATCCCCACAATGAAGGACAAAAGAGTAATCGAGATAATAAAAATAAAATGGATGCTGAGTGCCAGGGAAAAATACTGACTTAGGACAGTTAGTATATAAAATTAATTTATATAAAAGTGGGTTGAACATGTTTTTGGCCAGCCAACCTTCCCCTTTATTTGTAAATAACACGAGCAAAACCAATGGAAATAATGGATAGAAATATCTAAATCCATTAAGATAGAGGTAACTTACCTAAAAATTGCACTTACAAGTGAAAAGCCCGCGCTAAATCTGAGAGGAAACATTCAATTTGTTGCCAGATTCTATACCCTAATACAGATTTAAATAATATATATATATATATATATATATATATATATATATATATATATATATATATATATATATATATATATATATATATTTAAGTGTGCATATAACTTAATCACAACTAAATAATCAATTAAAAAACCGAAATCATATGAATCTTATAACATTAAAACCCATTTCAAAATATCAATGGCGAATATAGAAGATAAAATTCTAACTTTTTCAAACAAAATTAAAAAATTATAAAGTAAAATTTATTAAATATCCAAGTGCAACCTCGGACTTAGGACCGATAAGTGGGGTTAAACTAGTTTGATGGCGCCAACCTTCCCTTGGTAAGTTAATCGTAAAATATCCAATTCCTAAAAAGTTAAAAATTTAAAAATTAAAATTAAACCATTAAACTTAAAAAAATTAATCATTCGTTATACATTTTAAAAGATATTATAATATTAAAATTCTAAAACAACTAAATAATATATAAGAAAACCCATCGAACCCCAAAGATGACGCCCCATCTTTAAAATAGTTGAAAAGGTAAAAAAAATGTCTAAAATTGAAATTTTTAAAAAAAAACCAGTATTTTCACAAGTGAATAGCGTAAATCTTTAAAAAACTCACCAAAGAGCATTCTATAAATAATTCAATTCAAATTTTTGGAAAGATTTTTCTATATTTAATACAACAATTACCACCCTTTTTTGCTATAACTCGCACTAATCCCATGTCAATCCAAATGATTCATAATCTCAAAGAGTTTAACCTTTTATTAGATGAAAAAGATTGCATGCAAAAAGTTTTGATTGGTCTAAATAACTAAAGTGTAGTGGGAAATATTTTATGTTTTATTAAAATGTATCCTTTTGTGTAGAAACATATTCTTTTAAGTGGACCCAAAAGTGACTTTTTTGGACCAAGTTGTGTGGTGGATTTGTGATATGAGTTTAAAAATATTTTTTTAAAAAATATTTTGATGTATGTATTTTTTTGAAGTTGATGGGGTAATCATTGTGTATGCAAAAAAAATAAATTTCTGATGTTCTTAATTTTATCAATATTGTATTTGCAAATTTTTTCATCAAAAATTTAAAATTATATTTCTAAAATTTATATATTTAAAAAACTATTTAAGTTCGGTATCTTTTTGATATTGAAGTTAAATGCTTCTTTTTTCGTAGATATTGCTATATAATTTGTTATCCAATAATATTTAAATCTAAATCTAAAAAATCAACTTTGCTCGAGTTAAAATTTGTCTGTATTAAATTTAGGTATTCCGGATAAAAATTAATGCTAGGTTTAAATTCCCTGTCGCAACCTACAACAATTAAATCATCTATATATCTTAATAAGAGGCAAGATGGTTCATTTCTTCGATTTGATTCATAGTGGTGTAAATACAGGTTAGCGAGACTATTACTGGCTGGGCCACCCTGAGGCAATCATATGATTTGTTTAGAGTTGTGATATGGTCGATCTTTGGCGACCATATCTTGGGTTTTCAGGGTGAAATATAGGTATGGGGTTCTCGAAATGAATCGACATTTTAGAATTCTTAATATGACTTTATTAAGAGTTTAACTTAAATATCCAATATATTGAACAAACTTATATTAAGTGAGAATAAACCAAAACACGTAGCCGTAGCTAAAACGAATCGCGCAACTTGGATCATTTATCTAAATAATTATATTATCCGCCTACTCTCAATTCTAATAATATTACGATTTCTTATATCAAATAATCTGTCCTACCTTGAATTCCACGCAACGGTTCAAACACCTTCAGATAGGCTGTTGGGCAGCGTGCAATAGTATGCACCTTGTAGTAATGGCTAGGAATCCGTGATTCTTTGGTAGGCCGTCAAATTACACTTCTATCTTTTCCAAACAGAACTTTCTCTAAAATGCCATCCCGCTTACTAAAACTTCTGTTATTTTAAAGACTATCTTATTTGCATCTAAACTGCATTTCACTTCTTGGATTTGGGTTGGAAAAGATTTGCCATTAATCTTGGCCGTCAAAGAACCCAAAGGTTATGTTAGAGAAAAGACGCGTGAGCCCGTTACAGAGTTTGTTATCAAAAATTATAAAGTTCTCCTGTATTACAAAACGAATTAGTGTATTGAACTTTTCAAAACTAATGTAATCATTCAAACCATATTTCTCATATGCATTTGAAAGTACCTGAATTATATCTTCTATTTTGATGGAGTTAAATAAATCTTCAAAATCAAATCCATGCACTGAAAGTACCTCTTATTGCTCAACCTTCTTTATTACATCATGGCTGTTTTTTATAATACAAGTATCTTTAAATTTGTCTATTGTATCTTGTAATATGGTCTGTAAAATTCTTCCCGATTTGGATATATAAGTATTGAACAAATTTGTTACAATGCGGAATTTGACTGGATTTTTATGAAATTTAGGTGTCAAAAATATATGGGGATATTTATTTTATTGCTAGAAATATTTAATTGCTTACAAAATGCCAATAATCTGTTGTTAATTTCTTTCATACTAAATTTACTTACTTCATATTCATTGTTATTTTTTATATGATCATTTATTAATTTACTATAGTAATATTTACACACTATTGCATAATTTCCTGGGACTTTATCAACATAGACTATCATATATATATATATATATATATATATATATATATATATTATCACCCCAGTTGCAGATAGACAACTATAGTGGCCTGTTGGTTGGGGCTTAAAATTACATTTAAGCTTACAATCATAGTTCCTAAGACTGTGAGTTTTTCATTACACTACTATGGGCGTCTTATTTTGACCTTCACTGTCATATTTCTATTCATTGTTTTGCTTTAAATTAGATTCATGGCAATTGATTGATTTTTTTTTTCTTTCTATATATGTATATATATATTGTTAGTTTTCGTGTCCTTATAGATGTAAGTGCTTCCATTTAAAATATAAAATTATTTATTTTATTCGTTGCAACCACAATGAATGCAGTAAAAATCTCTTATTGATTCGCAATTCAAATATAGCGTAACATCGGATACTACATTAGAGAAAACAAAACACGTACGTTATTTTCTCAAATTGTACAAGAGTAACTATTTCATTTATCATGCCAAAGAATAATATATCAACTAAAAAATCATTCTACGAAATCTAAATTCACGAAATTATCTTAGGGAATTTTTTTCATGAAAAATATTGTAGTTTATCAAAAAACTCAGATTGCCATCTTCGATAATAGTATTTAACATTTGGGATTAGAAAATATCATTAAAAATGTTTCCACTAATTTGAGATAAAAAGAGCAATCGTATTATTTATGCTTCAATGTCCTTTCTCTGATGGCTAAAATATTAAAATTTATTACTAATATTCCTAATGCGTTTTAAATGTAGAACGTACTGACAGTTCTAGAAAAGAAAGCATAAAATTTTGAAAATTTTCAAACAGTTTCAAAATAGATAATGCCCGTTTGATTTTCAAAAAAAAAATTTACTCATTAAATAATATTTATGCATTTAATAAACACTTAATGTGTTTATCCTTAATAAAAATCATCATTTAAAAATGTTTGCTTGTATTTTACTTTTAAGCATTTTTTTCTGTTTCACAGACAAATTATCACAATTCCATCGGTCTTTATTCAGTTTTTTGTTATCATGTTTTCCATAGCTTTAATAGTTTTTTTTATCCCATAAGAAAATCTTTTTGCAGAATATGTTAAATGTAACATATCATTAAGTTCACTCGGTTACCAAATATAATGAGATATAGTTAATTATTGAGATCATTTATTTCCCCACATTAACGATTGAAATATTTTATTGTCTCTTTCATTCTGTGAAAGGGTTAGTTTCTTAACGTACATCCATGTGCAGCACATATTACCATATAGTTTCGTAAGAAATCAATAAAGAAGAAAGATCCTTATTAAGTGTAAAATACAATGCTTGTGAATGTTGTTGCTTTTAACATCCTTATAGGAATTTTCTTTCTTTACCAATGAGTCAGTTACGATTAAGAGTTTAACAATAACAGCTCGATGTTCACTCAATATTTATTCGCTTTACTCTAATATTCAGCGAAAACATTCAACAAAGAATAATTTTCTTTTGGTCTTTAAAACAAAACTGTACATCGTGATTTCTCTCAAATTCCACAGAAGAAATTAAATTGAAGGAAAAGCGATGTTAACGATGCTTATATTCTTTACTAGATTCTTGGGTTGACAGAATATGATTGAAGATAATGGGATTTTGAGCTCTCTGTAAGCCGTCGTTAAGGCATTTTAATGACAGCAGATCTAACATAGATTCGTCTGTTCAAAGGAAGTTTTGGAACAAGATAGATTTTCAAACACAAGCAGATATTTCTACGTATGATGGATTTGAATTAGATGTAATGGATATTACGCAGTGACCGAATATACTGCATAAAAACTATTATGATAAACTAATTTCCGTTTCAATATTTTATAGTCTATTGCAATAGTAGACTTATATAAAAATCATGAATAAGTTTTTAATAAATTATATTATAACTAATTAGCTTCTTATCAATTCTATTATTTCTTTATTTGAATATCAAAAAGTTAATTTCATTTGTATGGAGTTCTTTTGGCGAGATTTTTATCTTTCAGAGATATGTTTCTAAATTTCTTCATGCGAGTCTTCTTTACCCTTACTAAAGCTTTTCTCAAACTGTGGAGTGCGTCTCCCAAGGAGATCATGATAATTTTACGAGGGAGGCGCCAGCATATTGAAAAGTTGAAAACAAATGATTATTTTAAAAAAAATATTAAAATTTACTGAAAGTAAACAAACAAAATACATTTTGACATAATAAAAAAACAAAATACATTTTGACATAATAAAAAACAAAATACATTTTGACATAATTAAAAACAAAATACATATTGTAATACACTGTATCAGTACTGCACAATGTATTTTATAACTAATTTAATAACACTAAGTTAAGAAATGTAAAATAATTACCCATGGGCTTGTCATATATAAAATTGTATACACAAATTAACGTTTATCTTGATCATTTGTATGGTTTATAATTAATCCCTTAACTGACGATTAAAAGTAACGTGATTCTCACCCCAATGTTACCGTTTTCCACGCAGGAGTGCGTATGGGATGTATTGCAGGGGGAATAAGAAATACATAAGAAAATGCTCTGAAATAAGTAAATCCTTCGCAAACACTGTCAATGTCCTTTTATAGCATTCCTAAGACTGCAGAATAATTTTATGGATAGCAGTGCACAGAAAATATTGTACTTTTGTGGAAAGACGTATATATACGCACGGACAATTAACGCTTTGTCTGAGTGAGGCGTTTATATACACCGGTGGCCCTTAACAGGTTAAAGTTGTATCGTAGCTTTAGCATCAAGGTATCTTATTATTGAATTCAATACATTGTTATTGTATGGAAGGGGGGCGTGAAGAAAATTATGATTGAATATTGGGTCGAAAATATTGAAATATTGAGAAGATTTTACAATCTAGAGAGAAAATCTGTAAGATGTTCACAATTGGCATATATCATAATTAAGTACTGATTTTCAGGATTTTGATCGGATACCAACTTGGCTTTTCATTAAAACGCAGTGAAAAATCTTTAAACACTACCAAAAAATAACTAACTTAAATAAACTTATTTGTAATTACTTAAGTGATTAATCTCAACTGCAACAACCAAAAATAAATAAGATTATAATTTATTCCAAAGAAGTATACTAAATGGACTACATTTAACAAGAAACGCTTACACATTTTATACCTTATTTTACATCGTTTTTAAATATTTCAAACTTATAGGAATATCTAATGACTTCAATTACCCAATATAAAATTAATGAAACGTTTACTTTCAAAGTAGTTTGAGAATGTGAGAGAAATGGATTGCATTTCAAATTTGATTACTTGAAGGGATAAACTTTTAATGTGAACCAATCTCATTCAATTAAATGTATTACGTGATATTCCAAGCATATGTTGAATTGAAATATTTGATCAAAATTTAATTTAGGGAACTCGGAGTTGAGACGTTACTTCTTTTTTATCTTTCGAGATTCCACAAAACCACTGAAATAGAAAAAAATAAGAAAGCTATAAGGCCGGAAAAGGTAAAAGTGAAATAAAAATATTCCCAAAGTATATAATGCTGTCTAATATAAAAATACCTTTTGAAGATGGGGACTCTAATCTTGTTCAACAAATTTTCTTTGTATTTTGTAAACGTAACTTTTGCTTTTAGTTTTATAAAATGTGTTCGTTACAAATATATAAAAAAATAAGATATAAATAAAAAAGTTATATAAACAAAAAGACAGAATTAATAGTATCCTTGTTTTTTAAATAGTTTGTAGTCTTTAATTTTTTCATAATTAATTTCCTTTTTTTTATATTTTAATTATATAATTAATTTTTATCACTGCCATTTTTAACCTGCCTTTGTCACAATTGTGATTACACACCTTATTTTTTGAGTTAGTAAATTTAAATGAAAACGTTATTAGGAAATATCCGTTAAAATGGGATAAATTTCTCTTTCTCTGTTGCTTCAAATCACAATGAATTAATATTATCCAGGGGCAATACAAGTCACATGCATGTTCTATTAAATAAACTAAGAAGGTTTCGGCATTTTAACAAAACCTTATTTCACCAATTAAACATCAAATAACAAACAAATTTTGCCCGAGTTTCTTAAAGTATCCGACTATGTTCGGAACCATGATTTTAAAAAAGCGCATAAATGTATAATTTTCATGATATTTAGTGTCACTTAGATTATAATACATGTATAAAATTGTTTTAAGGACATTATGACAAAAAAAAATTATTTAAATATAATATTTTGGCAAAAAATTAACTTAGATTAACCTTTTTTTCAAAATGTTCTCCTTTTGCGAAAAATGCTTCTATTATAATAATATTATGCCTATATATAGCTCAGACCACCTCTGTACAGAGGCTCAACTATGATTTTTGAAAAATTCACATTATTTTCAGTGTTAGAACCATTTGAAACAATTATCGGCGTATTTTCTTAAAATTTCTCCCTTCTGTTTTCGTAAAACATGAATATCCCAACTTCCAAGTCATGCATTTCAAAAATTATAGTTGAGCCTCTGTACAGAGGTCTGAGCTGATTACAGGCAAAATATTAATACAATAGAAGCATTTTTACAAAAGGACAACATTTGGAAAAAAGGTTTTTCTAAGTTAATTTTTTGCCAAAATATTGTATTTAAATAATTTTTTGTCATAATGTCCTTAAAACAATTTTATACATGTATTATAATCTAAGTGACACTAAATATCATAAATATTATCCATTTACACGCTTTTGCAAAATCACGGTTCCGAACGTAGTCGGATACCTTAAAAGATTTTTGTATAAAGTTGTTTCATAAAATTTAAATTAAATATAAAAATAAGACAGAATATAAGTAAATCTTGAAATTTTTACAGTTATTATTGCTAACTAATAATTATTTATTATCATTCATACTACAGAAAGAAATGTACGAAAGAAATTTCAAAATGGATTTCTTTGCACATCCCCAGATGAAAAGCTTGAAAAGGCAATTCTTCAGTCACTCTTCGGCTTTTATATGAGAGAGGAAAAAGAAAGAGCGCATAGAACTTCGGTCATAGAGTGATGATAAAGTCGCAAGTTTTTTCATTCCTTAGAGAGAGAAAAAAGTGAATCCGGTTCCTGTTCATGTGAGCAGAATTTTTATCCTTGCATTTCTTTGAGAGGAGATAAAAATCTTTCTGAGGAAAATCAGATTTACTCTTTCCTAGTGATAATGGTCAGGAACTTAAGGAATGGGATTACATCCAAACATTTTCCATTTTACATAGAGATTATTGAATCACTGGAAAGGCCTATTTATATAAGAACAAGTAAAATTCCATATATTGTCAACTCTTGCAGGAAATTAAATGGCAACTCATTTCTTCATGTATTTTGTTTGAATTTAGTTGAAATAAAATATAAATGTTGAAACAAAGTACAATTTTCTATGATCATGGGCTTTGTGAGATATATTTGGAAGGGAAATAGTTTATTTAATTATTTCAAAAAATGAAAATGTTTGCTTTACGTAAAGACGTGCATATTAAACTATGAAAATAAAAATGAAAATTATTAAAGGAAAAGGTTTTGTATATTTTTAAAAATTTCCTTCCGCTTTGTTTCACGGTAACGGTAAAATATGCATGGCGTAGCAAAATGGAACATTTTTTTTAATATTTCTCAAGCAAATAGTTTGCAACCCTATCGAAAAGTTTGTGTTCATGTGTAAGTCAGTTTTTCCTAAATATCTTTCTAAATGCTTACAATAATCAGTAAAAATTCGTATATATTCTTGAATTAAAAAAAAGGACACACTAGAATAAATTTATTGGTTAAGTAAGAATATTGGTACCGTATTCTTTAGGTATTCGATTGGAACTTAAGTGAAATAATAAATTTTTTGTGCATCTCTGTGAATTGTGTGCTAGTGCCAAGAATTGTGTGCTAGTGCCATGTGGTTTTGATTTATTGAATTTATTTTATGTGAATGGCATTACCTTTGTGATCTTAAGAAATATTTGAATTAAATGCTCCAATTAGAAAAACAGTGAAATGCTTTTTTTAAAAATCTGATTAAAGCACCAGAAAGATCCAAAAAAGAAATAAATTCCTCAGAGTGCAGAAAACTTTATTTTTCTTTTATTTATAACACATTTTGAGTTTCTCAGAATTTGTTTAAGTGACACACTGGTGTTTGGAGTAACGGTACATTATACATTGTTATGTTATCACAAATTTTCGCGAGCGGTTGCCCGGAACTTCCAATGACATTAACTAAGTTGGTAGTTATTCTTATACCTTTTTTTTGAATTATAAATAAAACATTTTTAGTTTTATGAATATGAATCATATTTTGAAAACGATACCATCCAGTAACTGGTAGGCGCAGTCTTTAACTAAATTTTGAATTTGATTGTGCTCTCAACATTGTTGAGAAATTCCAATTTAAAACTCAGAATGTGACCCTCACAATGAGAAGTTAATATTTGTTTTAACATGAACTACGTTTCTTTATAAACCTAAGAAAAATATTGATGATAAACTCAAGGTAGTAAGACATATAGAATAATAATTTTATAAACTAATTATTTTCTAAGATTCCGAAGATCATTTATTTCTCTCTCTCTTCCTTTCAGATACAGATACATAGTTTAAAATTAAAATATCTATATGTTTTATTCTAATAAAAGTTATTTCGATATTTCTCATCATTCAGTATTATATACGGAGAGGCAAAAAAGCAAGTTTTAAATTTATGTTTAAGAGTAAATAAAATATTCGGGGTAAGTATTTGTTAAAAGCATGCCCCATCTTTTGCTTTATGAAGCCCAATAGTTTTTGTTACTCATTTATTCAGACCTCTCCTCCTCCATCGATGCTCCATTTCTACAGAAAAGCTTTTAGAGGACAGTATTTTTATAAATATTATTTTCAGAATCATGACTTTAATTTACCCTGACAACTTACCTTTTTTACCCTTTATATCGCATTATTTTCAAAGTACCGTAAAATATTTGAACAAATTGCTTTAGAAGCTGCTTAAATTTAATTTTAAACAATGTAACGAATTGTTTTATGCAATTGCATGTTTATGAATTTGAAGCCAACACTAGAAAATAGCATTTTTTGTCGTTTAAAATAAATAGGTTACCAAGAAAAAATATTTGTTTTAGTCATGGAAATCATTCATATTTATAACTGCAAATATTTATGCTTTATTTTTTTTAAAAAAATTTGTTCGTACAAATTTATGTGCTCTTTTTTACATTTACAGTTTTAAAAAATAAGAAAGCTCATTATTAAAATGTTACAGAAAAAAATGGATATTATTTTTCTTGTGCATTTATTTATCTTAAGATAGCAATAAAACTTTATTTATTTTAACGACGTTGAATTATATTTTAACTTAAAAGTAGATAATGTTTAAATACTAAAGCTGAAAGAAAAATAATTTTCTATGTTATTCCACATTTACATAGAACAGAATTCCATGAAAATTATATGGAATCAATTTTTTTAATTTAGTAAATCACAAAGCTTCACATTGTTTTTGGAGTTTATTTCTGCAATACCAATTTATATAAATACTTTTAAAAAAATACCTCTTGTAAGTCTTGTACTTCTTCAGCCTTACATACGTTCTCAAATTTTATACTTATCTCAATTTCATCAATCAACGAGTAAAAGGACGAAGTGGAAAAAAAGACCGATCCCCAAAATTCTATTTCTACTTCCTTAGAAGCACAATTTGTAATATTTTTGCACTTTCGTCTAATAATTTAATTCATGTTATGTGTGGAAAAAACTTTAAAATTTAAAAATTGCATAAAATAAGTTTTAATGTATTTGGTAGTAACTACAATATGTCAATAAAAAACTTGATTCGAACTTATCCACCAGTTTTTATTCCTCTATTATTAACTGCTCGAAATATCTCATGCTTGGTAGCAAAGAATGTAATTTTATGAAAGGTTTAGAGGATGTAGAAAACTGATTGGTATATATAGAATACTGTACTTATTATACCAGTAAATAATAAGTTCTATACTCGTATAACCAAGCATAAATCATCACGCGACAATAGTTAATGTAAATTAAATATAATTTTGAGTAATTTGAGTAGTTCTACTAGGCCAGGGATGGTGAAACCACTGGCACGCGTGCCATTAATGGCACGCGACACAATATTTTGGGCACGCCATCGATCAGAACTGTTTGCATTTTAATTCAAAATAACGAAGTTCAATGTGAAGTATTACGACGAACAAACGCGAGTAATCGTCTCACAGTTTTTAGGGAGATTTTCTCAATTCAAAGAATTCTCGGAAACGCTCGTTTTTTTATGTACCCTGATGTGACTTCACATTTGATAAACTGAACTTGTGCCAATTTAATTGGTTGAAATTGAAAAATTTTAAATCAAACTCTCTTTCGTGGATTGATTTCCATTAGTTCAATATGGATTCAAAAATTTGTTGTAAAAAAGGAGAAAGTTGTAATTGATTGAAACAGAAATATTAACAAGCAATACAAGTAAAAATGCTAGTAATGAAATACTGGAAACATGGAATTCGATTCCAGACACATTTAACAGTTTGAAGAAGCTGGACCATGCTGTTTTATAACCATATGTTCATCTACCGACGCCTGTGAGTTATTATTTTCTGAGATAAATAACATTTAAGACTCACTTAGAAACCATTTCGCAGATGACTCTAATTCAGCATGCGTTCTGCTAAATTTAACATCTAACAATCCTAATGTAACTTATTTGCTGTCTATAATCGGCAACAACAGAAGTCACAGTATTGTTACTTTAATTTAAATAACACGTATATGTAAAACATTTACTACTATATAGTACAAAATGTAGTTTTTCGTAGTAAATAAAGAGTTTTGAGTTGTTAGTATAGAGTTTTATTATATTTTCCCAATAATTACAAGTCAAAATTATTTGACGGCACGTCTTTACCTCATTAAATACTTTTTAGGAAAAATGGCACGCTCTGATCCATAAGGTTCGTCGCCCCTGTACTAGGCTATACTGCAGTATTCGATCATAATGACTTGTGGTATTCAACGGCATTTGTTTACTTATTGTACTATAATCAATCAAGAAAAAAAGTTAGAAAAGTTATAAAGCAAATTCCAAATTTAGAATTTTCGACATTTTATTCCATGACAAAATGATTGATATAACCTTGGCATAATAAAATATGCTTTTGAAATTCCAACTAACCTTGTTCGCTGAATGAAATTTAATGCAGAAGTAAATTGAGAAGTGAATATTTCCCCATTCCAACATCGTACATATGATTACTAAAGCTTTGTTGTACTATTTTTAGTAAACAATTATGTGCAAGCAAATTTAAATTCATAGAAACATACTATTGACTAAGAAATTGTTAAAATTAATTATTTACGAAACAAAACATTCTAACATAAAAATTTATGTTTTAATTAAAAAGGATAACGGGATAAAATCATTTTTATAAGACAATAACGGAAAAGCGTTAAATTTCCTTCTCAATGAACAAATAATACGAAACTTTTTTTCGTTTCTCGTTTTAATAATAGAGAAAGTGTTTCAATACTTTAATAAAACCAGAAAAGTGAAATTAAAGACAGAAAACATAAATAAAAAGTAAAATTGAAACCCATTTAAGCAAGTGAAACGTTAAACATGAAACAAAAGAACTCCATTATAAAAAGAGAACGTCCATTACAAAAAGAACACTAGATTATATGGAAGTAGAATTTGGCTCTGCTTTGTGTGGTTCAAGGAATTGATTCAATTAGATAAGCAAATGGTTTGGAGATGAATTTATTTATAAAACTGTTACAATAATATGAGGAACTAATAATGTTATATCTAATATTTACTATGCTCATCAGTGTTTGCGATGAGTATAATCTTTATTACTAACTATAAGATTGTATTACTATTTATAACTATAATTAATAAAAATGTAAACTAATCAAAATCCGTATATATATATACAGTATTACACATTCTAAAACAAACTTTTGAAATGCATAAGGAATACATTACGTTTTGCAATTTACATCAATGTTTTACGTTTTAAAATTCAATAATTTCCATGTTTTTATTTGTTCTTAAAGAAATACATATATTTTAATTTTATTAATATTTGAAACAAATATGAATTTAATTTTAATGTTTTTGTATATAAAAATTTTTAAATCTTTTTGTTTAAAAATTTAATGGTACAAATTAAGTTTTAATTTTAAAATTATAAATATATAAAAAAAATTTT
>BMAV01018210.1:0-33615 GCA_019973955.1 Trichonephila inaurata madagascariensis
TCCCTTTTCTATCGGCGAAAGATAGGGAGAGCGACCCGGCCCGGAAGCAATTAAATCTGGTGATTGAAAAACCTTTAAATGGTGCCACGTGTGGTTGCGAATCCTGTTGAAATATGGTGGGGAAGCCCGAAGGTAAGGAAGGACAACTGGCTCCAACACCACGGAGATGTAGCATGGCTTTTTAAAAGTACCGGCAATGCGTCCCAGAGGAGTGCGAGAGTGATATCCAATACCCCACATACCATAATACCCGGTGGGGACCGTGTGGCGGTGCTTAAGCAGTGTTCAGCATCATCTCCAGGTTCCTTAGACTCGAATCCGACCCATCGTGGTGTTGCAGACAGATGCTTGACTCGTCAATAAAGACAACTTCATTCCACCTGCCACCACATCCTTCTTTCATCGCACCATTGGTGGC
Organism: Trichonephila inaurata madagascariensis; assembly: GCA_019973955.1. NCBI lineage: Eukaryota > Metazoa > Arthropoda > Arachnida > Araneae > Nephilidae > Trichonephila > Trichonephila inaurata. The sequence goes on from BMAV01018210.1 coordinate 419, forward strand.
GGAGAGTCTGTGGTTCTGCGTCGGGGGAGCCAAGAAAGGACGTCTTGGGGAAGACCCCTGCTGTAAAGGGGTCGAATGGTACGCCAGACACTGAATGAAGCGTTACAGACGAATGTGTTGTTCTAGGGTTCGTGATGTGACCGAGCGATCCGTCACGCCTTGGCCAATTTTTTGCCCTCAAGTGAAGTGGTGCACTGAGGGGGGATGGGTTGAAACGTCGATCCGTGAGCCTCCTGCATCCAAGGTCACTTTCCGCATTCAGTTGTTTCGTTTCTCCAACACGACTACGTTTTCCCCTGAAAGATGATCCACAATTTTGGAAACCATATCCTTCCTCTTCGAACTCGAACTTGACGCTGATCGCTGTTTCTACAAATAAATGGGGTTTTTTAAAAAACCACAAGAAAACACAATTGCCGAATTTTGAAATCGTCGAAATCTTCCCCTTAAATAGCGTTTTTGTTTTTGGGCCACAGGGCGAGTGATGCGTCTGCGCGAGATTATAATCATTTGCATATCCACCTCCGCAATGCATGTTGTAAATTTCATGTTATTTTGATGCTTCCTTCAGGGGGTGGGCATTTACGGTGGTCAGAGTGTAAAAAATACAAAAATTTAATGAGCATTAAAAAAAAAAAGCAGCCTCCCCTTGTAGAAAACAGATTCTTTTTTCTAAAATCACAGCTTTTTAAAAAAAAAATTACTGATTTTAATATGAAACTGTATCCCCAAAAAACATAAAAAACATTGAGAAAACTTTTTTTCCCATAGAGGCAAAATTTTATAATATTTTCTTTTCTTTAAAATCAATTAGCATTAATGAGTTAAAAAAAAGTTTCATCACTTTTTTTTGAAATTCCAAAAAGGGTAAAAAAAGCTTAAAAGCACAATTCACTTTTTGTCAATTGCTAAATCAACGTAAACAAAAAAAGGGGTTACCAAACAAAAAAATTTAGAAAAGACTTTTTTTGGGAAATTTTTTAGAAAAAAAATTGCAATTCTGCCCCAAAGAATTAAAAAAACCTTTAAATACAACCCTTTTAAAATTTTTAAATAAAAATTTAAAATAATAAAAATATGCAACAATCATAAAAAAAAAGTTTGAAACACTAACTTTACAAACTTATAAAAGGAGTGACATCAGCATTTCGTAGGAAAAACTGTAAAAATTGAATTTTAAAAACTAAAGCGAATTTCAAAAAAAAAAAAAACCTTTTCCAGCATTATGACCTTTTGTATTTATGTACAAGTTTTATACTTCTGGGTTGCTTAGTTTGGCCGGAATATATAAATGAAACACACACACACAAACACACGTGTTTAAAAAGTTTGCATAATATGTCAGTAACTTAATTTTTAAATGTGAACACCGAGATATTTTTTAAGAAAACTAAAAGTTTTATGAAGGATAGTAAATTTTAAGAGATAAATTTTTCAATGAGCTTCAGAATTCTATTTTATGCTTCATTATATCTTAAGATAACATACAAAAACGATATTTAAATGTATATTGCAAATAATTTTATTTTTATAAGTTTTCTTTTTATAAAATATGCCAATGGAGTAAGAGCAATTAAATTTTTCACAAATACTAAGAAATGTTTGTTTTCTTAACGGATGTAATAAATGGGTTTTAGGGAAATTAAAGATAATGTACTTATAATGAAACAAAAATAAATTTTTACACGCATTTTTTACTCGCCAATTTGGTTATTTTCATTATAGTCAAACCCGTAGCGACACAGGAATTTTCAAGAGGGGGAGTTGAAAGTTCACCATTCTTGTATCATGCTATTTTGATTTTGTCGATTTTCAGGAACAAACACAGTAAAACTAATTATTGTATAAATAATTAGCATTAATTAATAAATTTAAACATTAATAACAAATATTTAATTAAATTTTACGTATTATATACTTAGAATTATAACCAATCTGAAAAATCAAGGGCTTTGCGGGGGAGGGGGTCCGACCCCTTGCGTGCGCCACTGTAGTCAACCTGTTCTTCAAAGGTAGAACGGAGTATAGTAAATTTCTGAAAAAGTTGTTTGGCTCGAAAATCTGTTTTTTACGCCAAGCCCTTCAATTAGAATAAATTTTCGTTTGATTCAAGTTTTTAATTTTTTTGGGAGGCTTAATTTTTAAGTGGGAAAAATTCTTCCTTTTATCCCCGTAAAGGGAAATTTTGTAAAAAAAATTTTTATTTTAGCAATAATTGTTATAACATTTTTTTCTTTAGTTTCGAATTTTTTTGATTTATGTATTTTTCTGGTAGGAAGAGGCATTGGTCCTCCACCTAAGCGCGTATTTTATATTTTTTCAATAACTAAATTAAATTAGTTTGATATACATTTCTGTTTTGCTTGATTATTCCGAACCATTACTTGGTTTAGATTCAATTCCGTGGTTCCTTTTTCGGTTAAAAAATATCTGATTTAGGTTTAAGGCCGTGTCACGTTTATTATTCTTTTTTTCATTTTAAACCTTGTGTACATTTGTATACAAGGTTTATACATATGTATGCATATATATTTATACAATGTATACATATATGTATACATTTGATACTTCCGTACTGTTTCGAGTCTTAGATTTAAAGTTGTCTCATTTCTTTTCCAGGTTAAGAATTTCTGATAACTGTTGCTTTCAAAAAAAAAATTTCGCATTCTTTATTTTAAAAATGATGACCTAATTAAATCTAAAACCAGAAACAATACACAAAAATCAACTGTAAACATTTAAAGGTGAACATGAAAAAAGAATAAACGTTACGCTGCCTTAAGCTAAAACAGAAATTACAATATGAATACCATTATGACTACACAAAAAATAAATATGAAATTTTAAGGCTTAAAAAGAAATGACAAAATTAGATCAATACGCGAAACAAAAATGTATATCAAACTAATTTGATTTAGTTATTGAAAAAATAATAAGTACGCGCTTAGCTTGAAGAGCGATGCATCTTCCAATTGTCTCTCATACTGTTTTAAAATAAACTCTATTATAAATACTTAAAATACATAAATCAAAAAAAAAATTTTAACTCAATAAGAAAATGATGTAGCAGATTATAATGCTGGAAAAAAAATGTTACATCTAAAAGCTGGAATTTTTTACGAGCGCAAAGAATTCTAAGACAAATACACTGTGTTGCCAAACAAACAAACCTAAAATCCAGTTGTTGAAAAAATTGGGAAAATCGCTTAAAAATTTAATTTAAAAAAAATCTAAAGCGAATTTCGAAAAAAACTCTTCGTAGTGCACATCAGAATAATTATAATTATCAGAATAATTATGTGCCAAGTCTTATACTTCTGGGTTGCTTAGTTTGGCAGGTAGAGGTGAAACAAACAGTCGAAAAATCTCTTTTATTAGTATAGATTTTTCGCAAATCCTGAATTTTGTTCATTAAATTATCCAATAACGAAAGAAAATACATCTTCTGCAATTAGCAAAAGTTACATTTCGACTGCATAGTTTTTCTAAGCTAATTTTTACTTTCTTTAAGCCTGCTATAATTGTAGTCACAGTTTCAAACTCTACACTGGCCATCATTCGTTCTTCTTTAATGTCAATTAACGCTTTTAAAATTGCTGACTTTATTCCTAAAAAAATTTTTCAATCAAAGCCAACAAATTATTTTAGTTTGTTTTGGTATCCAAACAAACCATCTTTTCATCAAACCATCGATTCCCGGGAAATCCCGAGAATGAAGTATAGTTTCCGGGAATAGAAAAAGTACAGAAATGTTATAATTTCCCTGGATCCCGGGAAAGAAACCCTAGTAGACAGCCTTGTCCCTTATTGTAGCTGACTAACTGCTATTTCAGATCCATTGCTTGGAATGGGAGGAGGTTCCACAATGGTTTCAAACAAATCCTCTGCCTCTGTGCTTATGTTGACATTCATTGCAGTCTGTTATACATGAAAGAATTAGAAGTAGTATACATCTGAGAAGGAAAAAAATATAACATCTGGGAGGGGAATACGTACTGCACATTATATATATAATGCATTGATTTACAGCTCCATATAATCTAAATTTGATGCTCATTCAACTGGTTTGATCCTGGGTTGATTCAACTGGGTGAAGTGTTCCCACTTGGAAACAAAAGCTTCCGCACCTGTTCCACTTCTAAAAGTTGAAAGTTTCTTCTTTTCTTTACGGTAATAGGGGCGGAGATGTTGGAACTCTGCAATGCATACTTCTGAAAATAATAAGAAAAATTTTTAATTAATATTTTAAAAATAAATTAACAGATTGTAGAGACAATTGTAGAGATTGATAAAAAATAATACTTCTAACTTTAAAAAGTACAAGTTGACCAGAATTTAAGTATAGTCATGTGACATAAGTATATAAACCAGGAGTAATTCCTGATCACAGTGGTCTTGAAGCCCAACCCAGTCATTACAATCGCAAAAATATCTACTAGATTGTGAATTTTCTGTTGTTTATTATCCTGGGTTCCAAATACAATACTTTTTGTCTTTACATACAGTACCTAGCACACGTTAATCTACTTTAAATATTATTTTAAGGCATATTCTTTTAAATGTGTTTGATGCTGTTGCTTGAATTCGAATAACAATCAGAGACAGAGATAATACATATGTTTATATTACAGAAAATAAATATTTACAGTATACTCCAACCCTATATCCGAACTAGTTCGGATATATAGGAACTTTGCGATGTTTCCGAACAGATTTTTGAACACTAAGTCCTGGGTTTTCACAGTTGCAACTCGAACCAGTCCGTCATTGCCTGGATGCACTTGAAGAACTCAAACCGTTGGCCAAGTACCAGGAGGACCCTCCTCTTTGATCAACATGATGTCATCTTCCTTCAAATTTGGTTGTGCATGCTGCCATTTATTGCGAGGTTGTAAGGAATAGAGAAAGTCGGAGCTCCACTTCTTCCAAAAGCCACGTTTGATATTTTGTAGCAAATCCCAATAAGAGAGAGAGATCTCAGTGGTTGGAGGTTAGGAAGCTCCTCGGGAACTGAAAGAAGGACATCACCTGTAAGAAAATAGGAAGTGTCAGTGTAGATATGCATTCTATGTCAGTCATTAACGCATGAGAGAGGCCTGGAATTTAGCAATCCTTCGATTTGTGTAAGCAAGGTTGTTAACTCTTCAAAAGTTAATATGGTTTCTTTTCTCTTCTCGTATATAATGGTACACATAAAAAAACTTTAAATGGATGTCAATCTTTATAATTGCCAGAAAAATGCTCAATATTAATTTTTGGTAACTAAAATTGCTAGATTTCCTATATTTTAGACATTTTCAGAAACATCAGAATTATCATTATATATATATTTGTTCTCACAGATAAATTTTCTAAGATACTCTGTAGCTTGGTTTTGGTTTCGTAATATTTTTCTTCGAATTCTTCCATTTCAGAGGATTCGATAGGTAAAGCAGCATTCGCTTTATCAAATTCCGTATAAATTAATTCAAGTTTCTCTAACTTGTTGCATGTGTCATTTTTGTTAAAAGTTTGATCATCTTTTTCAATGAAATTTATAGTTCTTGTAAGTGCAGCCTTCGCTGTGCCGCGAAGCACTGTAGACGTTTCGACGTCCATTATAATTGATAAAAGGAAATATGGACGGAATGAATCAGTAAGAGAAACCAAAACCAAGCGTTGAATAAAAATATAAAATAGTACTTATCTCTTGTTTCTCTGAATCGATGATGAAGATGTCCTAGGTGCCTCCAAATGGTGCCGTTGCTGGAATTCGAACAGTCAGAGATGGAGATAATACATATGTTTATATTAGAGAAAATAAATATTTGCAGATTAAATTTACATTTAAAAGTAGTAATGTGGGTAAATGAAAATTATACCTTTGAAGGTGCTGCGGATTGGTGGGGACAAAGACTGTGCGTCGTTACCGGTGCGCTTCCTGTTTCAGAATCTCCCGGTACTGGGTTTTAAAGCTTCAGTTGGGGTAGGAAGGTGGGAAAGTATGACGCGCTCAGTTATAGTTATGTGAGGAGTGTAGGAAACAGTAAACAATTCAGATGGAATATTAAAATCAGGTAGTTTCAAAACCAGTGCCTCTGTTATTGCCCTTTTTATTTCCTCAAAAGCTACCTGTGCTTACGTGGACCATTCAAACTTAACCTTTTTCATTTTTAACGCGTACTGGGCCTCACATTTCTCTGCGTAATCCTGAATAAAATTTTGGTACCACTCACAGTCATTCCTAAAAATTTTGCTAATTCTCGAGCATTTTTCGGAGGTTTCATCTCCGTGATCGCTTTTATTTTTGGTTCGTCAGTTCAAATTCCCTCTTTGCTAATAACAAGACCCAAATATTTTAATTTTTCGCTGGCGAAATGGCACTTATCTTTTATTAAGTATCAAACCTGCCTCATGTAATAACTTGAAAATTTCCTTTAAATGTTTTACGTGGTGTATAAACGAGGGAGACGATATAATAACGTCATCTATATAGACACTCGCATAACGACCCCAAACCGGTTTAAGAATTATCTCAATAGATTTTTGAAAATTTAGAACTGCCCCTGGGAGACCAAATGGCATGCGAGTGTCGTTTTAATAATATCCTTTGAGTATATTGCTAACTGAAAATAACCGGATCTTAAATCCCCCAACGCGGTTATCACTCCTACAATGGGGGATATTTGAGATTAAATCCTCTATTAGCGGTAAGGGATATCTAGAATATTTAGTTATTGCGTTTAGCTTGCGATAATCTATCGCGAACCTGTAAGGTTCTGGGGATAAACCATTCCTTCCAGCATAATTGTACCTTCATCTAACATGAAGGTACAATTATACCTATGGTACCTTCATCTAACATTTATCGACATGAGTCAATAATCCCCTACTTGACTATATCGTATTTATAAGATACTGGTGGCTTGTTACCCGTATCAGTTTCATGATACAAAACATACATAGGTTCATTTTTCAAATAGTAGGAAAAATGCTCACAACTCAGTGGCAACTTTTGTATGTTGAAAATACTTTTAAGAAAATACGACCTGTATCTTGCAAAAATCACCCGACTGTCTGTCAGTAAAAAAATAAAAGGAATAATACAACATGGCTGTAATTCTTTAAATTCTTTCTGATATGTCCCCGCATAGGACCTCCAGATTTTAGTTTTCGGCTTAGGAGATTTTCCGGTAGATCCTGGACAACCTTGATCTCTCAGCTCAGGGGGGACCTCTTGGTGGGCCGTTCCCTCGCTAGAAGGGCTAGATTCTTGCCTTCTAGCAGGAGTCCAGCCCTTGCTCCTGCCTTCCACCGAACTTGTGACGGCTTCATAGATTATAAGGGCTTAATCTCTCTGGTTGGATTTCTCTGGACCGGACTGGTCTTTCTTCGGCTCCTTGTGAAGAACAGGGACTGGTCTTTCTGAACTGTTCTTGCCTACTATTGAACTGTCGTCTGTTTCTTAGGTCATAAGGGCTTGATCTCCGTGGCTGGGTTCGTCTGGACTGGTCTTTCTTGGGCTGCTTTAGGCGGGCAGGAACTGGATTCTCTCCTTGTCATCTTTCTTGTTGAAGGTCCGGAAGGAATAGAGGAGAGTACTCTCTTGTGGTTCACAGGCGGTCTCTTCTTTGTGGACTGAATGTCTGATACCGAAGGGAGGAATTTCCGTTAATTCTTTCCGGTAGCCTTTTTTTCTGCCGGGGCTGACACACTTTCATGGATGAGATAGTCGAAACCTGGTTCCGCTTTCGTTTATCCCGCCAATATTCCACCGTATTACTTCTTTCCCTGGCTAAACTTATATTGCCCTCAGTTTCTAACTCTGTTGCCCTAGATGTATTGCTATCTAAACCTTCTGAATGTGTTACCCTAGGTCTACTATTACCAGATCCTTCTGACTGTGTTGCCTTATATCTATTGTTATCTGATCCTTCTGACTCTACAACACCCTCATCTCTCTTTCGTTGATGATAAATCTGTACCTGATCCACGTTAACCACGTTGTGTGTATGTGTGGGCTTTTCCCATTTCCAAATCACCACTTATTATTCTCAACTTTTAAAACCTCATATGGACCTTTAAATTTTGGTTTGAACTTGCCCACTATCTTTTTACTTGAAGAGCTCATGACTTGCACCAATACCAGATCTTTAACTTTAACCTCCCGTCTTTTATTATTATTATTATTATATTTTGCCCATCTTTTCTGTTGAATTTTAGTATTTCGCCTCGCCTCCTCAAACAATTTTTCGATATTACCACACATAAATTCTGCACCATCCGTAACCATCATCAACTTCTGAAATGGGGTAATTAGTTTTCTGCCTAAGAATAATTCTTCCGGCGTTTCTCCTGTAGTCTCATGAACAGCCGTTCTAATTGCATAAGCAAACTCCTTGAGAAATTGTTCCCAATTTTCATGATTGTCTTCTACAAAACTAGAAATCATTTGTAGAAGGATGCTATTAACTCTTTCCGTTTGATTTGATTGCGGTTGATACGCGACCGTTTTTACGCGCTTTATGTTCAACCTGTGACTAATGTCCTCAAAAACTTCAGTTAAAAATATGGGACCGTTATCACTAATCATTTTTATAGGAGCTCCATTACGCGAAATATAATTTTTGGACAGGGCATTTGCAATTGTGTGCTTTGGTGGAGGCTTTTCTCACGGGTATGATTTCAACCCACTTAGAGAAACTATCACTAAAATAAATTTATATCGTTCGGGTCTAGAAGCCGGGTAGTGGCCAAATAAATCTAATGACACTATTTCGTTTGGATAATTTGTTACTATTGGTATTAATCGACCAGCTGGTAACGCGTCTTTAAAATTGATTTTTTGGCGTAAGTCCCAAGTTGCAACATATTTATAAGTATATTTCCTCATAAAAGGAAAATAACATAAATCTTTTTTAATTTTTAATATGTTTTCTTTTTGCCTAAATGTCCAAACATTAACTTCACAAGGAACTCGCGCATTATCTCACTCCGAAGTAATCGCGGAATATACACTTTTAGTTCACCAAGACTGGTACTGTATTTCGCGTAATGATACTTCCCAGTAACAATATCACTGAATTTCTGGTTTATCTTCTTTCCTACTCTCTATTCTAGCTAGAAAACTATATATAGTAACTTAATTTGTGCATATCACGATTTTCTTCTTCCGAAGGGTTGGTTGAGAATAACGCGAATTGATAGCCCAAAGATTTCCCAAAAGGATTAGTGGAAGGATCGCGAATAGATCCGTCACAAATTTAAAAAAATGTGTTTGAACTTAAGTGGAAGAATAAAAAGTATTTCATTAACGATTGAAAATTTGAACAAGATATATGTATATATATATATATATATATGAATAAATATATATAAGGAGAGTGTGAACTAATAGTAGGAATTAAAAAAAAACCTGTCCAATAACAAAATACAATAAAAATTTAATTCTTCTAAAAAATTTTACATAGAAATATTTGCATACATAAAGGAAATTTTGTACGTCACATATTTAAACTTGCCGGCTGGTTGGGGCAGTTGGTTAAGCACTGGCCTAGTACGCCCAAGTTTACTGGTTTGACCCCGTTAAGTCGGTGGATTTTCATCAAGCAAAAATTGACAGTGTCCATGTCGTATGATTCCTAGAGTTCCTGTTTGGCTTGGGTTCTCTTGTGAAAATTATATTCCTTGTACAATTTCACATCGTCTGAGCTTGGGTGCCTCTCTCAGGGGAGGAAACTGATCGTCAAAATTGCATTGTCCCAATGGTGCCACCCTAAAAAGGGATACCAGCTCTCGGGGAATGTACTAGACCTGAAATCCCAATTACCAATCCACAGCCTCATTTGAAATGGAAAAACTTGAGCTGAGTATTCTTCATATGTATTCTATGTTTCCAATGTTGCCAGATTAAGGTGAACTTGATTTTAGATTACTCTTGTGGATACATTATTTGACGGGTTTTGCCCTCTTTCCCTGTATAGATTAATTTCTAGGAAAATATACATAATGAATTTTATACATAACATGTTTTTACATTTGGAACTATTTTTACACAATGAATCCTACATGTATTACATTTCTATGCACATTGAGTTGTTTTAGACATTAAAAATATTTCGACAACTTATAAGCCGTAAATGCTGATTTAAATGTTTTATATGGATTTAGATTTATTTTCCACCATTTTGAAGAAACTTGTTTTGAGGATTTCCTCGATTCTCGTTTGTTACTCTCAGTTGATATTCCATAGTTTCTATAAGAATAATAACAATATTCCATTTTTATTGGTGTAAGAGGAACGAATATCTTGTTCCTGGAAATCTTGAGAAAAATGCAATAAATAACGAATAAAAACCAAACAAAAATTACTTAACGAAATAAAAAGAAATATTTGAAGGAATATCCAGCAAATAGATCAGACAAATTTGAATTTATTTTAGCCTCTTGATCTTCAACAGTTCCTTGGACGTGACTGGTTGTGATATCTGTAAAAAAAAATCAAATGTAATAAATTTCAAAATAGGATAACTTTGGTTTTTTATACAAAATATTTTTTCCCCTTTAGAGAAAAATGTAAGGAGAGAATAAACATTACTCATTTACAAGTTGCCGAACAGAAAAAACAAAGAACTTAAGACTGTGATGAAGCCGGTCTCTTTCCTCTAATTGCTAAGAGTGGTGCCGACAGAGGTGGGAAAATTCAGTCGTTTCTTTAATTGCTGGGAAAGAATTTCGCAAGTGGGTGGTCAGAAATTCTGACCTTTTTCCCAGGTTATCCGAACGTCAAAGAACACCGTAACATTGTGATTTCGTTTTCACGATTCGGTGACGACAGTGCGTCTGAGAACTTACAATATGAGCAAGACAGATTCCAGCCATCGGCGGCCCAAAGCGGGCAAGAGATCAAATGAGCCGAGACCAACTCCCGACATAGGTGGCCTATGAACAAGAGATCAAAGAGGGATTAGGGGGTGAGGGATCGCGAGAGACGAGAGGTATATAAGAAGAGCGAAGGAGTACCAAGATCAGACTTTACTTAAGGGAACCGATTGAGGCGCCCCTCCAGCGATACTGAGTCCACGAATTAAGGTGGATTCCGAGCCGTGGAAATTGTGAAGGAGCAACTGCACGGCGGATTTCGAACCGGCAAGCTCACCCCAAACTCGGAGTAGAATTACCGAGAATTGGACACCTGGGACGTATCCTATGTATAGGACTTTCCTCTTTAGTACTTTATTTCATGCGAGAGAAATAAGTCAGTGCAGCAAAAGAGGACTTTTTTTCTGTGGGCTCATTTTACAATCAAATTGTAATGAAACTAATTTTGATGAATTTTCTTACTGTAAAATAAATAGTAGTCAAGAGCTGTTTGAAGTCATTGCATGACATATAGTTATAAATATATAATATCCTTTAACCCCCTCTATTAAAATTTTTATACCGGAAAATCTACAGTTATCTTTCAATAACATAGCCTCTCTATTTTTCAACTAATCCCTTACGCTCAATGTAACCACTAATGGATGCATGCTATGTACAGGGTAATGGTTTTCAAACAGTGTTCTACGGAGCCCTGGGGCTCTATAAGGCATGCCTTGGGGTTCCATGAGTCAATAAAAATTCAGAAAGAAAATTATATTGTGTGTATAAAAAGTACATTGACATTCTCTACTGAGTTGAAACTCTGAAGCACAAAATATTGTTATTAATGATTAAATTACTTAAACTTACTTTTTAATTGTCTTTACATAATGTAACTGCAACATGCTGATCAACTATAAACATTCTATTAAGATATGTTCTTCTAAAGAGGATCATCAAAAGCTCCTTATAGTTCTGAGGTTTCCGTGAATTGATGAAGTTTGAAGACCATTGGCACAAGGCTAAATTCCATTCTAACCTTATGTGGGTACAGAGCTTATTTAGGTGTACAACCATTGAAATCAGCACAGAAAACATTTTAAGGTAGATTTTCTTTGAATGGGATTGTATAAAATTACGAAAGTTAAGTTACAAAATATATCTGGGTTACAAAAATTTTAAAAAACAAGAAAATTAGAATTAAAATTACAAATCTTTGTGTGAATGCTCGAAATGTTCCTTGGAACAAAAAGCTTTTCCACTTGCGTTGCGTTAAGTGTATTGTCATTTTCGTTCCATTTCTTCATCACGAATAAAAAAAAATCTGTATCGGTATCGAAGAATCTGTCGTATTCTTCGGTTTCCGGCAAATTTTTTTTTCAGTATCATTTTCGTTGAAATCCAACGACAATGCCGTATTAGCAAGAAAAAGTAAATAAAGTAAAAATAAGCAACAAAAATAGCTAAGCAAACTTTAGAAAGCGAAACGCACGTGCGCCCTGAGTCAGCGTCTAACCGAAAAATGAAAAGTTGCGTTGTGATGTCAAGGTCAGTTGCGTCTGGCCTTCAATCCTACAGAATGGTTGGCTAAATGGCGCATAGCCATTAATACCAATAAATCCCAAGCCATCATGTTCAGATGTGTAAGCCCAAGCATTCCGAATGACCCCCTCCTGCTGTTTAACAGAGCAATAGCCTGGACAACAAAAGTTAAATATCTTGGACTTACCCTCGACCACAACCTCCGATACAAGGCTTACCTCCAGGAACTTAAAATTAAATACTGGAAGAAATATTTCACTATCGTCAATAATTTTGGAAAAAGATCACAGCTCTCCCTTCAAAATAAGATTTTAATTTATAAAATTTACCTCCGTCCTGCTCTCCTCTATGGCTGCCAAATATGGCGAGAGAAACTATTACAAATACAAAGAATCCAATATGTCTATCAGGGGCATTGTTGGAATTCCAAGATATATTCCAGTCTCTGTTATCCACGAAGAACTCAAGATCGAACCCGTGGGGACCTTCATCTCCAGACTACATCATAACTTTCATTCCACAATAGGAAATCACAAAAATCCAACTATCAATAGCCAAGATGTCTTCAAGCACCACCCCTCAACCACCCACCACTTTCCTGTGAAAGCTACTTTTTCTCACTAGGCAATCAGCTGAGTGTCACTTTCCGTTCTAGAACGACAACCCGTTTCACGAGTTGAAGTTCCTTGTTTCACTTAGCAGTCAGCTGAGTGTGACGTAACTCATTTCAAGGACGTTCGCTTTCGAGCGAAGTTCTACTTTTCTCCCTCCTTGTCGGAAGGGTCTTTTCCTCCCACCCCCCTTCCGCGGCTCGCCCGTGGAATCTTTTTTTTTCTTTTCCTTTTTCACTATAGGATCAAAGAAGCAGACTCCGTTTTCTGGTTCTTGGCCACATATAGCCCCGTTGGTACGTAAGGGATGTTGTCCATCCTGTATAGTGGTTAGCGACACTGACTGCTGTGCCGTAGGGCCTGGGTTCGAATCCCTGAGAAGTCATGGATGTTTGTAAATGTATAGTGCCGTGACAATATGTGCGCGCATACCGTCACGTGACGGTGTGCACACGCATTGTGAAAATTTACCCTCATCCTTTTTCCCAAACGCGCAATAAGAAGTATAACTTCAAAAAAAATTTTCGTTTTTGAAAAATTCTGAAATTTTCGCTCCAAATTGTTGAAAAAAAAAGAAAAAAAAATAGTAGTAATTTTTTAAAATCTTCTTCCTTCGTTCGATACCTGAGAAATATATTGAAAAAGATTGCGTAAAAATTTGTGACCGATCGGTTGAGTGATCTCTGAGAAATCGAGATCTCACCGACTTTGAAGATACCGTTTTGAGAAAAACGCGTTTAAAAGTTTCAGAAGTAGTTTACGCATAGTTAAAAAAAAATAAATTTTTTTTTCAACTTACATGGTATCATTTACTCCAGGCCTATAAGAGGGACCTTCTGCAGTATCAAAAACCTCCTAGACATGCAAGGTCTCGGCACTGATTTGCGACGCCTCTACTAGTAGGAAGACATCGCCCATCGCCTACGGAACTTCTTTGATGCATTGTTTTGAATATTTTTTTGTTATTAAACCAAAAATACTTACAGGAAATTAAAAAAATAGTTAAGTAATCATTCAATTGTGTTTCATGTACATAAAACATAAGAGTAAATATTAGTTTACCTTTTTAAATAATAATTGCAAGTAGGGGAGACCGGGGCAGGATGAAGGGTGGGGCAAGATGACGAATGTCCTAATTTTTCCGTTTTCCGCTAGGTGGCAGGATCAACCGAACACTACTGGCTCTCCTATTGGCCGTTCGTTAAAAAATAGTATAGAGAAGCTGAAATTGCCATTTTTGTGATAGTTGTGAAGCTTTGATTGCTTACCGCTCCCACGATATAACTTTTATGCATGTGTCAATAAGCTCTGCTAGAGATACAGGCAAGATATATCATTTATCTTTAATATTTATGAGTAATTTAGTTTAAATATTGCATATTACCACGAATAAATGTCAATTAATCGACTTCCTTCATGGAAATGGAAACGAATATTTTTAAACAGGCAGTCCGGGGCAAGATGACGAGCTCGTCATCTTGCCCCTTGTCCCTAATTTGTTTGTGTTTTTATCCGCTCGAACTTGCGCTTCTCTCTCTTCTGGGGCTAAGGGGTGCATCGAATCGGGGAATGTGTCGTTCGAAAGAGGGCAACCAGAGGAAGGCATCTTTGCCATCCGCTAACAACTTTAAGGTCACTCATCCAGGACAAACTATTATAGACAAAAATATTGGTGAGCGTTTGAGCACTTACTTCAGAGCAGCTACAGTTGGAAATGCGGTTAAAGGGTTTAAAAAAATGTGTGATTGAGACTCATAATCTCCTTGTGTTTAGCGAACATGACTTTGCTGCTTCAAAAGCTACTAACCATGATGTTGTTGGCGAAGAAACAGAATAATAATGCTAATCCTCAGACCCTGGTAGTAGAAAACCAACATATAAATCCTCCAAAAGGACCAGAACTTATTGCAAATGCTGATTACGATGCACTAAATAAGCCTGTTTAGTGTTTTTTATTTCAAACCATTGATTGCCTAAGGCAGGGGTGTCCTAACACGCGGCCTGCTATTATGTAAGTTGCGGCCCACCGACTCTTTTTAGAAAAATTTTAAATATGAGGTTTTTAAAGTTTTTTTTTTTTTTTATTTTAAAATTTATTTGAGGGGAAATATATATATATATATATATATATAAATCTACAATGTATTTGCCTGTTACCTGTTCTTGTTTTAAAATAAATCCTTTTTGATAATAGAAATGTCCTTTAGATTAAAATAGATTTATATTTTATCAAACAGTTATATTTGATTTTACTATAATAAATTACTTTTTAATAAATTCCGAATTGCATTATGCATATCCTTTACTATGGATGGTACATGATTCTCTGTGTGTGCGACTTTCATTTTTTCCTCCTCTTTTTCTGTTTGGAATACCCAAAAAGCAAGAGGCAGTCAGAGATTTTTATAAAGTTTAAAAAAATATTCAGAACGGTTAAAATAAAGAGCAATGCATACTAAATCGTTTGCGAATGACAGCACAAGCAAATTTCAACAATGAGTAACGAAAGGTCAATTCAATAGGAACACCCCGAAATTTTTCAAGAAAATGTGCCCACAATTTTTTTATACATTATTTGATTTTTTATTATTACATTATATACAAAAATTATTATATTATCTATGTTGTATACATGAAAAATAATAAAAAAACAGTAATAATAATTCATTCTTTTTTAAATTTTCACCCAAAAAATGTTTTTTTTTTTCCCAAATCTGATTAAATGTACATTTTTTTATGTGCGCCCGCGGGGGTTATAATTTTTTTCCAAAAGGGCCCTAAGGTCAGGGGGACACCTCTTAAAGCAAAAAGGGAAAAAAAAAAAAGAAAAAAGGGGCTCGACTTTTTCAACACGCCCATCAAAGAAATGTTAGAAAAAAGGGGAAACGCAGAACGGAAACAAAAAAGCGAAATGCAACCCGGGAAGCAAAAAAGGGGAAAAAAAGCTCAAACTAAGTTCCTGTAGGCCCCCATAAAATCCAAGCCAAAAAAATCAGTTGCATCAACTTCATGTCCTGCTTGGAAGAGGAATATTAGACCCTCCACAGAAGAATGGATTCATCTGGAATTCAAGGGAATTTTTTCCAACCCAGAGGAGCATGAGGAATTTCCCATTTTATAACACATTTTTATTTGTGTTTATTGTTAGCTGCACAACTTAACACTTCAACTTTAGTTACAATGCTTATGCTTAGTTTGATACTTTTTGTAGATGAAAAAACACAGTTATCATTTTTAAAACCCGTGTAACACAGTGCTTCTCAAAGTTTCAATATTGGGACCCAATATTGAACCCAAATTTTCATCCCCCCCCATACAAAAATTTTTTTTTGAATTCTGTAATACTATTTACGGTAACGCTACAATACGACTTTAACCTCTTAAGTACCCCCCAGCGTAAAGTCTCACTCACCCAAAAAGCGTTAATTACACCGGACGAATATTACGTCTTTTCAAAATACGAACCTGTACTGTCTATCCAAAAAAATTATTCGAAGGCTTTGGAATGCAAAAAAGGAAATTGACAGTGTTTGCGAAGAGTTTACTTTTTTCCCAAGGTTTTTTCTTATTTATTCTTTTTCCCCCTCCCTCCAATAAATTACATACGCGCCCTACGTGTAAAATGTGGCATTAGGGGCAATTCAAAATTTTTAATCGGCGTATATATATATATATAAAGGGATTATATAATTATAAACCCTACAAATTATCAAGATAAGTGTTAATTTTTTTACATAATTTTATGTATGACAAGCCCATAGGGTCATTGGTAATTATTAATGTTCTTGATTTAGTATCGTTGAATTAAGTACATCGTGCAGTACTGATACATTTATAAGTGTATTATATCTGAGTAAATGCGTATTTTATTTTTTTTATTTTAATGTATTTTGTTTGTTTACTTTTAGTAAATTAAAATTTTTTTTTAAAAAAATCTTTTTTTTTTCAACTTTTCAAATGTACGCCCCCTCCCCTTGTAGAGTTATCACGGCCCCTAGGGGGGGCACCCCACGTTGGGGGAAACACCGATGTAACATATTCAAATGTAAAACTTTTTCCCACTTCCTTGCCCCCCCATGGGGAAAAATTTAAAAAATTTAAAAGGTAATGTATTTAATACTACAAAGGACTACTCTAACACACTTCATGTAAAAATAACTTTTTTTATCCTTAAAAATAAATTAATAAACAACAAAATCTGTTAACACATCATCATCTTGCCTTGGTCTCCCCTATACGATTATCGATGTATTTACTACAAATGCGCATTGCGATGAACATAAAACACATTTATTATATTGTAGGAAACTGTTATATATATACATACATATTTCTTAGCTTTAAAATTTATTTTCTAAGTTTTATTCAGAATAGTTACAAAGAGGGAAATAAAATTAGAAACAGTTTTCAAAACCAAAAACGACATACAAATTTAAAAACAGTAACTTTTTATTGGTATTACACTAATACAATCACAACATAAAGAATTATTAAATAAATTTCAAATATATTTGTAGACAAACCTATACCTGTATATAGTTATATACAAGAAAATAAAACATATATATAACACTAAATTACACAGTTTATTTAGCTGTTTTTCAGTTATTTTTCTTTGCTTAAATTTTTAGTACTTTTTCTCCCAAAAGTAGTTATTCAATAATACTTTTGCTACAAATGTAGATTAAATATGTTTTAAAACTTTATTGGTATCAAATTAATAAACAAAAGTTTGCTGTTTGCAATAACAGCATGAAAAATGACCATTAAATAAGTCGACAAAAATATTTTTTGTTAAACCCATACATATATGATTACAGATACATACATGAAATTAAATATATAAACAGAAATAGATTACACAGTTTATTTAGCTATTTGTCAGTTACTTTTCATTGCTTAAAATGTTTCTATATTTTCCCTCGAACAGTAGTTATTCAGTTATGCATTGTTACAAATGTAGATTAAATGCTTTAAAACTATTAGTATCATGCACAGTAATAAATAAAAATTCACTCTCTGCAATAACAGCATTAAAAATTCCCAAAAAATAAAGTTCCCAAATAACAATATAACAAGTTATCGTAAAAAAAGTTAAAAATATGTACAGGTTTTAGATAAATCATACATATAAAAAAAGCATAGATATATACCTACAATAAATGTGTATATAGAGAGAAAAATAATATACACTATACATAAAAATGTAATTAATTTAGCTAATACAGTAGGTATTTTTTTCGAGGTTCATCATATATAAAAAAATTCACCTGAAATTATTATGCTAATTGATATTTCTGAAGCAATTAGACGCTGATTATTTTGTTTAAGGAACATATTTTTATAATCATTAGAAAGAAGTTTCTGAACTATTAAATAGTTGTAGAATACTGCTGTGAGAACATCTGGGGAAGGAAATGATAAACTTCCTCTGTCTAAGTTACATATTAAATCATAGTTAAAATTTAGTTCAAAAGTTTTACTAAGAACAAGTGATTTGGAATAAAAGTCGAATTTTAATTTGTTAAATGTTGCTCTTGCACAAACACCAGCTAAATATGTTAAAACAGGTAGATATGGTTGAGCATCACGAAAATCTTTTTCAGATAGCGTAATATTATAATTATGCGATACAGATCACTCTAGATGATTCTCATTGCACGAATCTTCCAAATTAATGTCATTCCACTTAAGCTGCCCAAAAGAGTTTGATATATTGTATTGTACCCAAGTTAGAGGTAAAAAATTTAGCTTCTAATTCATAAAGCTGTTGACTTGATATTAAATATTGAGAATCTGAAAGTAGTCTTTTATTTCACAAAACGACTTTTTAATGCATCTGTTCGAATTCTTCCGGGAAGAAAATACTGAAATTTTAATTCATTAATACAATATTTTGTCTTTTCAAGTAAACGTAGTATGAATAAAAGTAAGATAATGTTTCTTTAGTAAGGGTTCCAGTAGTACAATCTTTTTCCTTCCACGAGAGAGTAGGTAATAAAAAACGATTCTACGGTCGCAGGCGGCACAGAGCTGAGTTGTTTCTCTCCTGCTGGTGAGTTGAGTTGTTTTTCTCCTACTATAATGTGCAGACGGAGCAGACTGTGCTGAGTTGAATTGCTTTTTCCTCCCGCTGTTAAGTTGAGTTGTTTTTCTCTTGCTATGGTTTTGGTTTTCGAGTTGAGGGGGCGAGTTGAGTTTTGGTGAGGGCAACAAATAAAAGACACAAATATTTAGTATCATTCCATTTTTTATTTTTTTCTACTATAAATTTTTTTCTGTATTAATTTTTTCCCCGTCCAAATTTTATATATATATTTTTTACCTCAAAGTAAAGAAGCGATATGGTATAAGATTTGTGTTTAGAAAATAAAAAATGGAATGAGACTAAATATTTGTGTCTTTTAATTGTTCCTATTATTTTTTTTTCCCTCAAAAAAAATTTTTTTTTTCTATGATATTATTATTTTTACCTCAAAGTAAAGAAACGATATGGTGTATACACTATAGTAGGAGAAAACAACTCAACTCAGCAGCAGGAGGGAAACCACTCAACTCTTCTCCGACTGTGACGGTAGAATCGGCTTTTATTACCTACTCACGATTTTAACCATGGAAAAGTTTTGCGTAAGAATTCATATGCTTTCTTATTGAAGTAAAGTAACCGGTTGCTGATAAGGATCAAGCAAATGTCCCTTTAAAGGTGTTTTAACAGTAACAATATTACACCGTGTACAAATAAAAATAATAATAATTAATGTTGTTTTATAACTAATTAGTTTATGTTGCTCTCCTAATAGTTGGAGCTCCCGAATATAACAAAGTTATTAAATATCTTAAGCATAAGTTTCACATTTTGGTTTTCAAGATTTGTAGGACATAAAACCTTCAAAGTTAAACCATACGCGTAAACTTTTACTAAATTATTATTTTCTATGCCATACACACACAACGTAGAGAAATTTGCTCCTAATAATGAAAATTTATTATAATCTTCAAAATCTGGAAAATAAGCACATTGAAAAGCATTTTTTTGATTAACCCAATTATCATGAATGCATTTAAAAAAGTGTACTGAATCAATAACAAAAAATAATGTGTTGGAAGGATCAGAAGGACGTGGATATACAATGCTCAATTTTGGGGCCGCCGAAAAGTTTTAGTAGATCCTTAAGAGTTCCTCGAATCAAATAACACAAAAAAAACTTAACATTCGCATCATCAAGGATTAGTTTGAAGATTGTGGAAATTTAGACATCTATAATGTTTACGATAAATTGTACTTTCAAGTCATACTGACATCGATAGAAATATTGTAAAGTTTTCATATGCAAGAGTATATTATTTTAATTCTTGATTACGTTGGGATCCCTCAATCGCGGGGCCCCGGTGCATAGCGTTCACCCCGTCCCCTCATTCCCAGATGGTAAGCTCTGTACCCACATATCAACTAGGACGAAGAACTGGTTACATTAAACCAGTGGTCTTTAAACTGTGTTCCACGGAACCCTGGGTTCCTCAAGGCCATACTCAGGGGCTCCACGAGACACATTAATAAAATCAAGAAATAAATATGTATAAAAAATAGATTCATGTTTTCTTTGAAGTTTGTATAGTTACAAGAATCTAAAACTCATCATCTTCCCCATTCATTAAAACTGAATATTTTATTAGTGTATAATAACTTTATTTTATAACACTTTTTAAAATTTAATTATAAAATAATAAAAGAATATATTAAAATGTTTTATCTTTATATATATACTTCCAACTAGATTTTGAATATTCCTTTGTTTACTATCTCCGGTTGTACGCGGTAATTTTATACTCGTTCGCTAACGAATAGTTGTCTTGCTAAACTAAATAACTTTCTAATGGAAAATGCACCTTTTTACATTTGTGGAAAAAGAACCCATAATGAAGGATAGGAAACAAATCAACAGATTCGATGTTAAAATCTAAATTTAAGCAAGAACAGCTTCTAAAAATTTTAGGTTGTAAATTCATGCAAAATACATAAGATTTCTCACAACGCTAGAAGCCTTTGAATGTCATTTAGAACATTGTTTTTAAGTGAAACATATTTCTCAACGTAGTGACTATATATACAAAAACGAAGTATAAAAAAAAAATTAAACACAGAATAAGCAATTCGATTGCATTTAATCTCAATTGACCTAGACATAGACAGTTAGTGTGAAAAAAAGCAAACACACATATCCCGGTAACTAAATACAATGCATGCATAGGATCGCATGCATGTATAGCAATTGGCTCACAAATTAATATTAATGAGTAAATTACACCTAAATAAATTAGATTAATTTTTTAATAAAAAATGAATGAAATATTTTTAATTGCCTTTACATAAAGCGCTTATAACATGTTTATCGACTTTAAATAATATTTTAAGAAATATTCTTCGAAGTATGTGTATGGAGTGGAGCTCCACAAAAACACTTTCTAGTTTTAGGGGTTCTACTAAAGCACCTTCAAGTTCTAAAAGTTCCGAGAGGTGAAAAGGTTTGAACACCACTGCGTTAAGCCAATTAAGTTATTTATTTGATGAAGCCCGTTTTATAAATACACACAATCCAGGAAAAACGAGATAACTGAATAATCCTCCTCGATCTTGATGCAGCTTTTAAGCTTCCCCAAGAGAAATATTATTTGGGATACTTTTCCGCGTAGATGAATAACAAAATCTAGAAAATATTTCTCTACGCAAGCAAGTAGCTACGCCTTTAGCTAGACTAACGCAATTAAGATTAAGAACGGACGACACCACTCCTGCAGAAATGAGTTTCAAGAGTTCAATCCAGAATCCACCTATTCCTATGGGTCAAACTGATAGATTTCAGTGCTTCCACATCGTGTGCTACCGAATTTGAATTTTCAATCTACTAAAGGCCGTGGTATCACACGTACACGTTTCAAGCAATTTTTTCAGTCCAGTTCAGTGCAAATTTTACCAGTTGCCATAGCACGCTTTAGTAACAATTTTTGCTAGCGAGCTCAAAAGTTGTTCAAAATAAAATTGCTTGAAATTCCAGCCAATGGGGTTCTTCGGCGCCCTACGTCATAAACAAGATGGCGGCTCCGGCCTTCGTCTTCCGCAACACCTCAGATATGCCGTATATTTTAATGGTGTATACTATTTAACGGCGTATAATATTTTAAATAGAATGGTGCTCTATATTTTTAGTTTACACCCATCAACAATTGGTGCAAGCGAAATGAAAATAATTTGGATGTTCATTCTTTACCAGCTACAGAAAAAATCGGCGAGTAATTTTTCAATGTGGAGATAGAGCGCGGCTGACGTCAGAGCGTAAGTCGCCTTTGTTTAATACGGCAACCTTCCTCAGATTGGCCAAAATTCGGACGAAAAATTGCATGAAAATACGTGTGATACGGCCTTAAGAAAAGTATATACACCCCACTATCAGTGCCCAAAATAGATGGCCGCGGTAGTCGAGTGATCAAGGTATCGGATCGTGGCTGGCTTTGTCACGAGTTCGAGCCCAGTACCACTAAAGACCCACCATGTAGGGGAGAGATGCACGTTAAATCTGACGAGAGCTCAAAAGTCCTCCCGTTGATGTGGGTGCGATAGTTACGAGAGGGGGGAGGGCGGCTTAGGTGTCGTTGATGAGACCATGGTTCAAACTTACGTGGTCCATCGCCAAAAGCCCTCGTGTAACTGAACAGTGCAATGTTAATATTCACTCACACGCCCAAAATAGATTCCAATCTCCACCCCCCTCCTACATTCCACAGCTGTTCTATGGACTATTTGCGCGACAGGCAGACGCCAAGTAAGTAATCACGTGATTCCAGTGTCAATACTCGCACGTGTGTATTCATAGCGTTGGTTTTCCTATATGTTTGTTGACGGCATTCTTGTGTCTTAATTAAAAATATATATGATATCATTGTATTTTTTGCATTATTCTAGTTTATATATATTTGTTAGGAAATATTTTTAACAATTCTTTTACATAATTTTTGTTCTCTTTTAATTTATTTACCTAATTAGATATTCGTCTGCTTCGTTAGTGTTATCTGAGATATTTATTTATAGTTCTTGGTACACTTAGATATAGTTCTTAGTTATTAATTAATTTTGTAGATATTTATTTCATATTTTTTCACAAGAATGGCTCATAGTATAGGTTCGACACCGCTTCTTTTGAAAAATTTCAATTTGCACGAAATATTAAATTACAGTGCGAAGTTTTCTAGTGCCACTGGAAATCAAAGTTTTGCTGCGAGTGTGTCGAAAGGATTAAAATTATTCGACGATAAATTCGTAAGCAAGATATCATTTACTGAGCCTGATTGCTTAGTGAATGATGATTTTTTTATTCAAGGCTTTGTTAAAGCCGAAATGAAGAAGAGAGTGACGTACAAGCCATCTGTCCAAATCAGAACAAATTGTCAGTTATAAAGTTATAAATTATTTTGTTTTAATTAAGGTACTTTTTTTGAAACTATTATATGATTGCCTTACTATTTACTCTTTTATGGTTTAATGTAACTGATTGTTTTAAAATACAAAATAGGACTCTCTCTATGTATTAACATTGATAGTTATCATTTAATTATATAAGTTGATTCCAAAAGATAAAAAGAAATGTGAATGGGCCAATTTATATTTTTTTTAATAGCTACATTATTAGTGATAAGTTTATAATTTGATTCTTATTTTTTAGAGTAGCATTGAATATCAATTGCATTGTTTTCTATTTTAATGAGTATGCATTATTAAGCTTTAGTCATTCTATAATTATTGCTATTTATGAGTAAATCCTAATTTGATTCCAACACAATAAAAGTAAACGCAAGAAATGCCAAACCATTTCGAAAAAGAAATGTAAATTTTTCATTTAAAACCAATCAAATAAGGAGTAATATTATGTAAACATTAAGATTCTCCCAAATTGTTAGTAATTTTTCTTATAAGGCATAGCATTTTTAATTCAAATACTTTATGATGTGTTTTTATAAACTGTGTGTGTTAATTTTTATTTATTTGAAATTTTCATTCACATGATTTATTTATTTAAATTTTAAAGTATGGTCTTTACTTAAAATAATTGAATTTAAACTGAGCTGTAAATTAACTATGGAATAAATTTTTCAAAATGTATTAGTCAGTAGACTGATATGTAAATAAAAAACTTATATGAACAATTTTTAAATTTATTTATTTAATATTTAATATTTTTTTTAACTTTAGGGGTTATAAGTAAACATGCCTTTCCTGCTGGAGGCATCCAGCATTTTGTAAATGTATTTTTTATTTCATCAAACAATGATTACATAAAAAAAAATTTTTGAAGGTCAAGGGAAAAGTTTAAATTTGGCATCGCCGAAAAGAAAAAGGCCCCAAACAGCTAATAAGTATTTATGCACGAACCAGCATTAAAGAAGAATAAATTTTGGGGTTGACTTCCCGCCTAATCTTGTATCCATGTTTGTAAAAATTTGATTTTTAAAGGAAAATTTGGGAAAAAAGTTTTTTTGCAATTTTTTCTTTTGGATTTTGTTTTTGGCACGTATGTTTTCTGAACGTAAAAAAGAAAATTAACTATACGAGTTTAAGAGCAAGATGTCGTAAAAAATGCCGACACGTGCACAAGAGCTCACGGGAATCATGTGATCGCGACGTCACATGATAGTCCATTCATGCGTTTCCCCTCCTCGTCATTCCAAAACAGGAAGTAAAAGTCAGCTGACCTCAAGGTCACTTGACCGTTTCCTCTTCGAGACGAATGAACAGCACTTCCTCATTCACCCCCCCTCCTCTAACAACCACAATCGCTGATCGCCCTTTGAAAAAAAAAACCTTTTTCATAAACTACTTTACTGAGATCACCGGATTCCAGTGGGAACAAAAGGGGGGCCCCCGGGGGGCCGGGCCCCCAAAGCCCTTTTATTTTTCCGATTGGTTATAATTTGGGTATAAAACGAAAAAATTTTAAATTAAATATTTGTTTTTAAAGATTAATTTTATTAATTAATGCTATAATTAGTTATTCAATAATTAGTTTTTTACTGTGTTTTGTTCCTGAAAATCGACAAAATCAACAATAGCATGATACAAGAATGGTGAACTTTCAACCCGGACCCCCTGAAAAATTCCTGTGTGCTACTGCCGGATTCACATAACTTTACCCCCCGAACTGAGGGGGGACATGGTACGATTTACACAATTTTTTTTTTTTAATTTAATGATTTTCATAATTTTTTTGATTGCCTCCTATGTGTACGTAAGATGTAAAAAAAAATTTTGTACTCAAACTTTCATAAAAAGCTAAAAATTAATTTTTTTTTAAGGGAAAAACTTGAAACTAATGAAGTGATTTTAAAATGCTACTCCTACAAAAATTGACGGACCATATATGAAACTTGATTTACAAGTACGTTAGACTATGTATAACAAAAGATGGTATGGGTTTTGAGAAAACATGATTGGTATTCGTACAATACTTCTTTCTTTATGAACGCTTATTGAAAATTCCTTAAAAAATGTGTAAATTCTAATTTCAATTATTTTTTAAAAAATAAGTATTGCTTTGATATTGAAAAACACCTACCAACTTTTGTTCCATGTACTACTGGCAGTAAGTGAAAAGAATTTCCAAGTATTAGGCACAATAGAAAAAAATGCCTTAGTATTTTAAATGAAGACAAACTAGTTATTTTATCTTTCCAAGATAAGTCAGTTTAAAGTTTTAATTTGTGACATTAGGTTCTGTATGAAAAAAAAAGTAAAAGTTATTACAGCTCTGCGTTTTTTAAACTTAGAACTTTCAAATTTTGTGAGTTTGTAGAAAAGTATATAACAAATAATTTAGGCCATAAAAAATTAGATTTGAATTTCTGACTGGTTTTTGTCAATTGAATCGTATATACTGTATCCCTTTAAGCTTTTAAAAGTTCCAAAAAGTTTCGGCTTTTACACGTATATATGTGGAAAATTATGCGGTACACAAATAAAAGTGGTAACTTATAATATTATTGATAAATCTGTTATAAAAAAAAGTATGAAATGAAACAAAAATCACATGCAACCGCTTATTACAGGAAAAAACATACTAATATTCTACTTCATAAGTACAATCGGACTTCTATATAACGAAGGCGCTAAATCCCGAAAAAAAGTTCGTTATATGGAAAATTCGTTATATCGAGGTTTATCTTTCAATATACTTTATAAACCCCATAAGACAAATTTTAAATTCATAAACACTATATATTCAAAAAAGTAATTATTCACCCCTTTTTTAAAATTAATATATGTTTATTTTATCTATCTAACCCATCAAAAAAAGAAAAAAAATTGCAAGGAAAAGAGAAAACAGAATGTCACTGTATTTTCTATATAAAGAAAATGATTTTACATTAAAATTAATGAATTTTAAGGACATTTTCTAATTTAAAGCATACAAGTGATATTAAACACACATTATTTTACAGCTAGAACGCGGGGATACGAGACAATTACACTGAGAGTGAAAGGGGATACCGAAGATGTTTCTAATGAACTGGACAAAAAGGGGGGGTTGGTTCACTTCTTGGATGAAACGTCCCCATCTCTATTGCTCTCGGTGAGTTGGGGTCTAATAAATTTGTCAACATTTATGACCACCATAAAATTGTTAAAAAAGAATAACTTGAAATGTTCGAAATACTCTAAAATGGGGGGGAAAAAAGAATCCAAAAGAAAAAGGGTTTTATAGAATGCACTTCGCTATAGAGGGGTTACTTTATGAAGAAAATCGTGAAGTGTTCAAGGTTCCTGGAAAAGGTTCGTTATATAGAAAAATTCGCAATATAGAGGTTCGACTGTATACAAAAGGAACATCGATTTTGTATGTATCAAATTTTAATTCCTCTAAAATAATTTAACTATCATGAATTTCCTAACATATGAATTTGTGCAATGTAATAAGGAGTAATATGCAATAAATTTTTATTATTACTTTTTGCACGAAATCCATTTCAAAATAAATCATAGAGAAATAAAAAATATCTTCCTACAAAAATAAAAGTAAGAACCGTAAATCCGTCATATAAAATGCATTTTTAACACAGAAAATAAGATCAAAATTTAGGGGTGCGTGTTATACGCCGGGTATAAAAATGAGATCTTTAAAACTCAAAAATAAATAAATAAATAAAAATATAAAAAAATTAGACTTCTACATTTATTAAAATACTGTTTCTTTAAGAGAAATAAAAAATATTCTTTATAAACTTAAAGGGTTGTATTTCTAGAAAAGTATACTATTTTTTTCTAAGGCTTGGAATACCTTGAATAAATGACTTCAAAACATGATCACGTATATTTCAGGTTTCTTCGTGAAAAAGGGGGGAAGGGCGTTGTACACCGGATTTTACGGTACTCAAGCCTCAATTGAAGATACCTCCTGACTAAAAATCTCTTGAAAAGAAACTCATTTTGAAATTAGTTCAACTGACATAATTCCGAATTCATTTCTGACATTCAACTGACATTTAATAGAAGGCAATGAAATTTTTGTCGTATTTTCATGAGTACAGGAAATAATAGCATTAATTTGTTAAACAAGAAATAAAATGTGGTTGAAAATGATAACAAAGTATTTATTACAAACAAATCAAGAAAATTAATTACTTCAAGAAAAATTCCTACAGTTGAAAAGCTAATCCAAATGAAACCAAACATGATATTAATTAAATTATAATTGATTGATATTAATTTATTATAATTGTCCGGACCCCCCCAAAGCCCTTGATTTTTTTTCCGATTTATTACAAATTTAAGTATATAGTACGAAAAATTTAATTAAGTATTTGTTATTAATGATTACTTTTATTAATTAATGCTAATTATTTATTCAATAATTAGTTTTTTACTGTGTTTTGTTCCCCAAAAACGACAAAATCAAAAAAAAACATGATAAAAATAGTGAACCTTCGAACGGACTCCCCTTGAAAAATTCCGGGGTTTCGCTACTGGTTATAACTATATATATATGTATATATATAGTGTATATATATGTATATATATATTTAGTGCATGTAAAAGTAAAAATTTTATTAGATGTCAATAAAATTCTAAATTTTGCATTTAAAACAATAACTTCAGTGGCGCAGACAGAAATTTTTCAAAAAGGGAAAGGGGGCAAAAATCAAGTCCACTATTCTCTTATCATCCCCCATCCCTTTTGCCCAACATATTTTTTGATTTCCCCCGATTTTCCCGGAAAAAAAACGGAAAAATAAAAATTATTGAATAATTAACTAGCATTAATTAATAAAAAAAATTTTTAAAAAAATACTAATACAAAGGGAAATATATAATACCCTTAAAATTTTAACATTACAAAGTCAATTGAAAGCAACCGAATCTAAGAAAAAGAATCAATGGGTGAGGGGGAATATTAACGTCGCCCCGTTTAGCTCACGGGGCCCTTTTGGCGACGGAATCTTTTAAACCCTGGTCGGGCTTTTCAAAGAACCCTGACCCGGTACCCCCCCCCCCTCTAACTCCCACACCAAGGGGAGGACGTTTCAGCTCCCCGACAGATTTAAGGGTGCACCCGCTCCCTAAAACGGGGGCCTTTAGTGGTACGGGGCTCGAACCGTGCCCCAAAGGCAAGTCACGACCCGGGATACCTATACCACTGGGTTTCCCGCGGCCAGGGGGAGGTAAATGTCGGAAAGTCTTTGGGTAAAAATTTTGGGATGGACGTTTCGGGGGGAAATTACTAAAGGCACCCGTCAACTCTCCCCCCATAAAGGGGGCTTTTTTTCCCCCCAAAAAGGGAAAAAAAAAAAACCCGGCCGGTTTCAACTGCATGAGCAGAACAAATGCGGATTGGTTGAATGCGATTGGCCGGTACGAAAATAGGCGGGATGATAAAAAGGTAGGAGGAGCAAAGAAAGGAACCAAATTAAGACACGTGACTATTTCTAGCCTATCGCTTATGCTTAGACTGAGGCACAAGAAAGGATGAAAACGAAAATCAAGTCATAACGCCTATGCGAGGAGAGGGTATGAAATCAGCAATCGGGACTCCGAGAAAAACAGATAAGAAGAAAATAAAGAGAAAGAAAATGTGTTTAATAATCTGTTTCTTTATACGGAAATGTGCAAAAGAAGTATAAATTTTTCACATTTAAGTAAAAAGGTAAGCAAATATAGAACGTTTCTAAATTTTAGTAAAACACTATACAGTGTGAATCACGTTTAAGACGGTTTAAAAGAAACAGAACAGTCCCGGGGCCACAATTTTTTTTTTTAAGGCTTTTTTTTTTTTGTTTTCTTTTTAACACGGGAAAAGATTTACCCCCTTTGGGGGGGAACAAATACCCGCAAAAAACCGGGGCACTTAATGGGGAAAAGTTTAAGAAAGTTTCTGTATTATTAAACCGTCCTACCGTATTTATCGGAAGAATTCGTGTTGGACTTATGCCGCCTTGGGTCGGGGGGGGTAATATCAGATCAAGGCCCGGGAAAATTTACTGGCAAGGGGGTGGTTGGGATATCTGTCGAGGGCCCTAACTTTTAAAAGCAGGTGGGCGGGACGGTTTGGCTGATTCCAACCCCAATTTGGGGAAAAACCCCGGGGGTGGTCAGAGGGGCCCCCCAATTCCCCTTCCCTTCCAAAAACCTCATGAGGGGATTTGGGCTGACCGCTACTTAAAAAAGGACCCCCTGCCGCAAAGGCACTATACATCATGCCTTTCGGGGATTCGGGGCCCAGGCCCCGGCTTTTTAGAAATCAGTGTCATAACCACTTTTTCCGAATGCGCGGGGTAGGGAAATTTATTGCAGTGGGTTGGGGGAAGGGGTGTACAGTCCCGATTATGGCACGCAAAGAAATTTTGTAGTTCGAAAAGTATCATTGATGCAGATTCCGGCAAAGAAAATGAAATGAATTATGAAGCTCCACTTCCCATGTCATTCCAAATGAGGAAATTCATGAAAAGTATGCGTAGTAGACGCACATTCCAATGGGGAATGAATGAAAAAATGTTCGACATCCAACACTATGTTGACAATTTGGTGCAAAAGGACAATGCAAAGAAAAATACCAAATTATTTTTCAGGAGCTCAATAATGTTGTGTTCTTCAAAAAACTTGAAAATTTTGTATTAAATCTGATCAAGTTCTTGTGAATGTTTTTCTTTCCTTAGTTTTTATTAAAGAAATGCATCTATGTAAATAAAATTTTTTTTAGTAAATTTGAAAAATTAATTTTTTTTTGAATTTTTGGGGGTTGTTTTTTTTTTGATATCCTTTTAACAAAAAAAATGTTAGTCCCCCAGTTATGTTTTAAACGATTTCCACTGCAATTAACTGATGCATGCGTTACAACGTCGATAGTTGGGATATTTTTCTGTCCGAATATATTTGACGAATTTGGATCAGTGTCTTTGACATCATATAAAAACTGCCTCAAACATGTCTTAAACATGAAGAGTTCGCTTACATGATCACTAATTGAATATGTTGATTGCAGACAAATAAGTACTAATACAAGTTGTATCGGCAATGTTGTAGTAAACAGCATACGATGAAGGGGAATAATAATGAAGGAGGAAACAGTAGCAGCTGTAGAAGCAGATAAAGTAATAATAATGGAAAAGTAATAGAAGAAAAAATAAATATATTATGGCATTTCTCAATGTATCACAGAAACTTCTGACACTTTTTGAATGATAAAAAAATATAAAAGCGGAGTAAATAAAAAATTCAGTTGTACACTTATTTCAGACGCTTCTCATGCATTGAAAAGATGGTGAAATATTAAAAATAAATAAATTAAGGTAAATTGGGGGACAGTAGCGCACACAGGAATTTTTCAGGGGGAGGGAGGGGTTCAGGGATTGAAAGTTCACCATTCTTGTATAATGCTATTTTTGATTTTGTCGATTTTCAGGAACAAAACACAGTAAAAAACTAATTATTGAATAAATAATTAGCTTTAAATTTAATAAAATTAATCGTTTAACAAATGTTTAATTTAAAATTTTTTACTTTTATATACTTAAAATTATAGTCAATTGGAAAAAAAAATCAAGGTTTTGGGGGGCGACCCCTGTGTGCGCCACTGGGTACAGTGAATCTCTACAGCACGCACAGGGTAGAATCAAGGCTATCTTGATTCTCAGCACGATCACGTCAGGTTAGGGGCACGATATACGTTAAATCTATCGAGGGCTCAAACGTCCTCTCGTGGTGTGGTGGTTAGGAGAGGATGGTGCCAGCTCAAGAGTCGTCCTCGTCACTAGACAATGGTTCAAAATACGATGTCCGTTTCCAAAAGCCCTCGAGTAGCTGATCAGTATGACGTTAATATTCAAATTACAGAATGAAGAATCAACATTGATTAATAAAAATTATTAATAACAAATACTTAATTATAAATTTTACGAACTATATACATAGGATTGTAATCAATCGAGAGAAAAATCAAGGGCTTTGAGGGGGAGATCTGTACCCGGGCCCTCCACTCTTGTGGGGGGCCACTGAATGGTATAAATATTAAATTTATCTTATTATTATACTAAAATCAATAATTGTATGTGATTTACAACGCATTTTAATCTATATGTATATATAACTCAAACTCAGTGGCGCAACAGCTCATGAGGTCCAGGGCCTAGTACCATTGAGCGCTGAGGTGCATGAGCAATTGTCCCAATCAGGTGGTCAGTCTGAAGCGAGTCCCTCAGTGTTTAAGTCCTCAAGCAAGCTTGGTACTCATTTATCGACCCACTGAGTTGGCCTTGATATATATATATATGTATGCAGCATAAAATATATCATGTCTGTTATTACACAACACTTTTATCAACGTTGATATATCTCAGAATCTGCACTGAAAAACCACGGATTTTTTTTTTTTTTAATATTTATACTTTTTTTAAATTTTTTCATCTAAAAATTGTCTTAATATTTTTGAATACACGTTTTACTATTGATGCTGTCATTCATAACTAAAAGTAATGTAATGAAATTATTATTTGCGTATTTGTGTTTGAGAAATATTTAGCTTTATTTTTATAGATAAGAATTTGTCTAAGATGAAAATTGAGACAATTCTTTGTTGATTTTCTATGTGGACTCGAAATATTTTTCATATGAGGTAAGTTTTTTTTTTTTACTTATATATGTAGAACCAAAAGCGGAGAGCAGAGATCATGTAATCTTCTCTTTTCAAACTATTCTCTCCCGCAATGGCATTCAATAATTTACAAAACCGCTGTAAATTTATATTTGGAGTTATCTTTCATATTTTTTCGTAATTTGTAATTGTCCGTAATTCTGGAGATGTTTAACAATGTAATAATTTATCAATTTCCATCCACTCAAAAATTGACGAATTTGCTTAGTAGCGCAGAATGCCAGAGAATTCGACCCCGGGGTACCCCAGTGATTCTTCTCTATTTTCGACCCTCCATCTTGTCATCCAATTTCTTCTTTTCCCGTCCAGACCACAGACCTATGAATGTTTGGCGCAGTATAGCCAAAACTGGCTCTTGCGCCATAAAACACCAAACTCAACTCAACTCAACGCCACTGAGAATTGTGCCGCGTGGCACGCGTGTCATAGGTTGCCAACCCGTGCTCTATTGTATAAAAGTAAAATTGTATCGCACTGTTTGTTCAGTTAATACAGCAGATTAAAAAGTGAAATTTAACTTTTCATTGCTTTACCTTCACCTATACTTCCTTTAAGGTATGTGACTACCCAAAAATCCTCGGTTTGTAGAAAATTTTCGAATTTTTTTTTAATTTTAATATTATAGCCCATACGCTTAAGATTCCCAAAAAAACTTTATTTTAGTTCCAGATATTTAGAACTGTTATAGCTTATTTATTAATTTTGGAAATGGGTTTTTAAAGAGACATAAAAAAGTAAACAAATAGTTTGAACGTCTTTTTTGTGACTTTTAAGCAATATAAATATTTAATATTTATTGTAAATATAATCAACGTATCCTTTATTTATTTATTAATACTTTTTTTAAACTGGCAATGTTTTTTAATTCAAGCTTGTTTTACTGGTGCAATAAAATCGTTTATAGTTTGTTTACATTGTTCATTCTAAAAACGTTCTTCAATTATTCTTTCTTTTATATTTTTGTTTATTCATTCATTTTTATTTAATTTTCGTTTTATTTGACTGTGATTTATTT
>BMAV01018211.1:0-21183 GCA_019973955.1 Trichonephila inaurata madagascariensis
TTGTTATTCAAAACAACTTTTGTTCTTTTAATTTTTAAAAATAAATTAAACTTATTTTTTTAAAAAGAATTTTTGAAAAGAGGTTTTAATCATTAAAGACATAAAAAATAAGATTTTTTCAAGTTTTTTTTTAGTTTAAAGGGGTAAAAAAAGCTGGAACTTTTTGTTTTTCCCATAAGGAGGGTCCTAAACTTTTTCCAAATTTTGTTTTTTATTTATATTTCTTTTTAAAGACTTTTTAGAATTTTGGCAGTTTAATTCACCAAAAGAATTTTAAAAAAAATCGTTTTTTTTAAGGTTTAAACAAAAAATAAGTTTCATTTTTTTAGGGCGCGAAAATACGCGAATTTTTTAAAATAATTTTTCTTTGGAAAAAACAAAAAAATAAATAAATAAATAAAAAAAGTGGCTTAAAAAAAAGGACTTTAACAACAAAAAAAAATTTTTAAAATTTAAGTGGGTTTATCGCTGTTTGGGAACTTTAAATAAAAATAAATAAATAAATAAATAAATAAAAAATACATAAAAAAATTAGTTTAATATATAAATATTTATTAAAGTATGCTATCTTTATATATTAATATATTTTTATTATATTACTATAATACATAATAAAGGGTGTTGTTCAGAAATCCCATTTTCCCTAGACCCTTGGAATTATTACCTCGAATAAATGACTTCATAACCCAAGGTATTGGGCCAAGTACACTTCAGGTTTCTTCGTAAAGAGGGTGCGCATTATACGGCGAATATGCCTAAAAATTAAAAATATCAGCGAAAGTATAGGCGCGTTTTACGCCGGATTTTGCGGTAAATGTTTTGAAAATAAAAACAAATAATACTTGGAATTCAGCACACTATTAATTTAATCGTAATAAAAATATTTTTATTTGTACTTTCTACTGCGAGAAAAAAACCCATGTACCCATCTCATTCTTTTATAGCGGAATAATTTCCATGTGCCACGACATAATATACTATTTTCAGAGAAATAGGATTTCAATACAAATTTTAAGCGTGCAGTGGAGCTGTATGTCCATAGCTTTCCGAAAAGTTATTTCTTTTGTAAACATTTTGAAAAAAAATCATGTTTTATGAAACTGATAATAAAAATGCAACCTTTCTAGGGCAGTTTTGATTGAGATCAGGAAGAAGCAATTCGTTATTTCATTCAAACGAGGAGGTGAATCGCTTTTCAATGTACCCTTTTTATTTTGTTTGTATTATACAGCTAAGCCACATTTCTGTATACAATTCTCAGTTTCCCAAGCGTCGATATTGGATGAAAAAGAAGTGGCAAGGGCAGGAGGGCAACTGCGAGTGTTACTGGAAGACATAACATATTAATATTCTAAAAAGAAAGTCGCTGGTTAAAAGTTAAAAAATTGACAGATTCAGTTGGTTTGCTTCTTGCAAAATTTTGCAGGAATGGGAACGCGCAAATGCCCAAGAGTCAACCTACCAGCCATGTCGTTTATTAATTATAAGGTGACCAGATTTTTTTTAATGAAAAAGGGGGACGAAAAAATTTAAGAAAAATTAAAACATCAATATAGGAAACATTTTATTAATCCAAAACAAAAAAAACGCTAACTACGCTTGCATTCCTTTTAATTATTTACTTAAACAAGTATTTTTCCTTTGAATGATTTTTTTGTCAATATATCCTTTTCTTATCAATTGGAAATTTAGGAGCAAAAAAATATCCTTCCTTCTGAATTTTACGGCAAGTACTGTAGCTAAAGTATAAAAATTCTATTTTGACTTCTCACTTGTCCAAAAATCATTACCAATGGAAAGCAACTCTCTCAACTGCTGCATTACTTCCAAGGCAGCTTAACGTAAATTCAACAAGAATAACTAAATTTTCTTATGAAGTGTGTTCTTTTTTTTGAAATGGTTAAATTTCCACCCATCTTTTATCTTTTCAGCATGTTGTTTTTCCCCCATTGTTCTTGTTTATTAGAGAGAAAATTTTTTAAATATATACATTACCCTTTCAAATTTTCCTTCAAAGAACTGTCATAGATTTTATATCAGGTTTTTTATCATAGATTTTATATCTGTAGTTTTCCCCAAGAAATTTCGGCGAGGGAATTTTTTTGACATTTTTTAAAAAAGATAGAGCTAAAAAAAGGGCCCCATTGCCCCGTTGTGTGTTTCTCTCATTTTGTTTTAACGGGGGACGTCACTAACCACTCCCCTCTCTGTTTTAGTGGCCGCGGTAGCCGAGTGGTCAAGGTATCGGATCGTAGCGGGCCCTTTTTTGTCACGAGTTCGATCCCCAGTACCCCCAAAGACCCGCCCGTGGGGGAGCGATGGTTAAATCTGTCGGGGCCTCAAACGTTCTCCCGTTGGTGGGTGGTGGGGTAGCTAGAAGGGGGGGTGCCAGTTCAGGTGTCGTCCACGTCACTTGATCAGGGTTTCCCAAAATTTGGTCCGTCGCCAAAACCCCCCGTGTAGCTGAACAGTGGCGCGTTAATATTCACCACTCACTCTCCGTTGTATCAGTCATTTCCACTCCCCCTCCTCTAAAAAAAAAAAATTTCTTTCTCAATTAACGAATGTATTTTTTTACCCCGGAAAAGGAAGATGCTCTAATATATTTCGCTATTCATTTATATTATTTTCAGTTGATAAATGTAAAAAAAATTTTTTGTCATTTGTATGATATAGAGACCCCCCTTTCCACAAGAAAAAAGGAATTGTTTATATAGAAGAATATTTTAAATGCATGTTTTCGTACGGAAAGGAAAAAAAAGGGGCCCAATTTAAAAAGTGGGGGAACGTCCCCCCCTTTAAAAGGGGGCAGGGGTTTTAGAGGGGCCCAAAAACCCACTAAACCAAAGTATGGTTTTGCAATCCTTTTTTAAAAACCGGGCTTGGGGCCCAAAAAAGTAACTGAACGAGGTCCCTAATTTTTTCCCGTTACGCCCACTGGGTTTAAAAATACTTTCCCCCATAAAAGCTTTAAAAGTCACTAGCGAATTTATGCTTAGACCCCGAGTCGTTTTTTTTTTCTTTATTTATTTTTTTAATTTAAAAAAATTAAAAAAATAGAATTTTTTTAAAAAAAATTGGTTTTATTTAGAATATATAATTTTGTCGCCCCAAAATTTTTTGCTACAAATTTGTAAAATTCAGGGGAAGTAATTCATTTTTTAAATTTTTCTTTAAAAAAAGTCCCCGCATGTGAACATCCCATTTCCCTTGGGACTTTCTGGTTTTTTTATGAAAAACCCTCTCTTTTCTTTTTTGATTGAGTAAAAGTGCCCCTTTAATTTTATAAATGATTATTGTTTATTTATTTCTTTTTTAAAAAAAATAAAAAAAAATTTTTTCCCGGGAAAACCCAATCATTCCCAAAAGACACAATTAAAAAATTTTTATTTTTTGGGAAATTTCTTTTTAATATCGACAAAAAACTTTTTTCACTTTAGTGTCCTACGCACAAAAAAAGCTAGAAAAAAAAGGGCTCACATTGTATATCGATATATCGTTTATTTTCACAGGTAAAATGATGGTCGAAACTTACTTTAGCAGCTCAAGCTTTAAATTTTTATTTTCCATGGAATCGATTTTCCTATTAACTACTTTTCAGTCCGCTACTTTACAAACGACATTATATGACGAGGTAGCCTAGTGGTCAAGGTATCGGATCGTAGCTGGCCTTGTCACGAGTTCGATCCCAGTACCACTAAAGACCCGCCCGTGTAAGGGAGCGATGCACGTTAAATCTGTCGAGAGCTCAAACGTTCTCCCGTTGGTGTGGTGCGGTAGCTAGAAGAGGGGGTGCCAGTTCAGGTGTCGTCCACGTCACTTGATCATGGTTCAAAATTATGTGGTCCGTCGCCAAAAGCCCTCGTGTAGCTGAACAGTGCGACGTTAATATTCACTCACTCACTCTCCGTTGTATCAGTCATTTCCACTACCCTCCTCTAAAAACAAAATTTCTTTCTCAATTAACGAATGTATTTGCTACCCCAGCAATGGAAGATGCTCTAATATATTTCGCTATTCATTATATTATTTTCAGTTGATAAATGTAAAAAAATTATTTTTCGTCATTTGTATGATATATTGAGATCTGCATACCACAAGAATAAGGAATTGTTATATAGAAGAATATTTTAAATGCATGTTTTACGTACGGAATGGAAAATAATTTCGACGAATTAAAGCAGTGGCGTAACGTCCCCTATTGCGAGAGGGGCAGGGTTCTAGAGGGCCCAAAACCTGACTGAAGCCAAGTATGTATGGTTTTGCAATCCTTTGTAAAATCCGACTTGGGGCCTAAAATGTAACTGAACGAGGTCCCTAATTTTCTCCGTTACGCCACTGGTTAAAAGTACTCTTCTCATAAAGCAAGTTAAATGTCACTAGCGAATTTATACAGCTTAGACTGAGTCGTTCATTTTTTTTCTTTATTTATTTTCTTTAATTTAAAAAATTGTAAAGAATAGAATTTTTTTAAAAATATTGGTTTTTATTTAGAATATATATTATTTGTCGCCCTCAAATATTCTGCTACAATCTCGTAAAATTCAGAGAAGTAATTCATTTTTAATTTTACTTTAAAATATGTCACGCATGTGAACATCCTATCCTTGTACTTTCTGGTTCTTTTTTTTATGAAACCATCTCTTATCTTTCGATTGAGTAAAAGTGCCTCTTTAATTTTTATAAATGATTCATTGTTTATTTATTTCTTTTTTTAAAAAAGAATAAAAAAAATTCCTTCCGGAATACCCAATCATTCAACAGACACACTAAAAATTTTGATTTCGTGTAAATTTCATTTTAATATCGACAAAATCTTGTTCACTTTAGTGTCCTACAGCACAAAAAACGCTAGAAAAAATGTCTCACATTGTATATCGATATATCGTTTATTTTCACAGGTAAAATGATGGTCGAAACTTACTTTAGCAGCTCAAGCTTTAAATTTTTATTTTCCATGGAATCGATTTTCCTATTAACTCTTTTCAGTCCGCTACTTTAAAAAAAAACGAGGGCCAGGGGCAAGGTTCGGACTACTGGCCTTGTCACGGTTCGATCCCAGTACCCAAGACCCGCCCTGTAAGGGACTCACAAATTTCCTATCACCGGTTTTAGGATTATGTCAATTGCCTTTTACCCCGAAAATTGGGAGCTGCTCTGATAAACCTAGCATCGCTTGAAAGCTTATAAGGTGCCACTTTTTCTAAATGCGGTCTTAACAATATCACTGGGGTTTACTGCCATTTGAAAAGTACCCACTTCTTAGATCAAGAGATGACATTATTGTTGTATATGGTATGTTCGTTAATAAATCATCTATTAACAGTGTTAAAAGGGGTATCGCAGATACTTTGTGATCAATTTAATTTTTCTATAGTCTGCAAATCTATAATATTTCGGATTATCCGGTGGTAACCAGTATTTTTCTTTGCCAACTTACAACAGATTTGACGCGTGTAAGGTTGAATTGGAACAATCGTTTTCCTCTTGTAACATTTTTTGTATGTAATCTATTATTGCTACTTAGTGCGATCATACCTATATGGCCCTTGAAGCTACTGGTGGTTATCTCCCGTGTCAATTTCATGAGTATAAAACATGAGTAAGACCTGGTTTGTCTGAAAATAACCCTTTTAAAAACTACTAAACAAATTTTGTAGTTTTTTGTTTTCTCACCTCCCCAATTTTGTCTTGGATAAATCTCAACCTTTTCCTCTTTAATTGGTTCAACTACCTTATTTACATTTGAGAATCTGGAATTTTCGGCGATTTCTGATCAAAATCTAATACGATTCTTGACGCACTTATGAAATCGATACCTAGAATACGTGGGTATTCTAAATCTTTCAACTTTTATGAAATGACCAATTTCTTTCAGATTGTCTGATGCGAACATTCAATTCTACGATCCCATGTTTTGGCATTTCGCACACCTTGTGCGCATTTGTACCTGGGCTCGCGATTTTTAATTAGCTTATAGAAAAAATATTTTCTATATACTTCTTCGATATAAATGGTTATCTGCTCCGGTGTCCCATAGCGCTTTTCAAAATGTGTTATTTAATAAAAAAATAGGAGCACATTTGGGGAAGTTCACGGTGATATACATATCGGAAAGTCTAATTGTCTCTCTTGTCGACACCCCTTGAGGTTGATCATTAACCTTTACAATATTTAATCGTCCCCTTTGCGTCTACCTATCGCCTCGATTGAGAGAAATTTTCACTCGAACCCCTATTTCTACGGTCCCCTCTATTAAAATTATCATTTCGCTCATTTCAGGAAATGGGTAACTATTGTTAATCTCTGATCATTGTTCTGAAACCTATTCCTCTCGAAGAACCCTCTATTACTTTGACGGCTATTCTCACGTAAAATCATTTCTGCTGTTAGTCATCTCAGCATCAAATTAGGCATCCTTGCGCATTTTGACCTCGATATTTTCTATATTATCGTTCACAGTAACCCCTTTTCAATTTGCAAGAATATCTCTCTTCGAATTTGGCTAAGACTTCCAAAAAGTTGTATCGTGTTTTGGTTCGCACTTCCACATAGTCTTGGATCTGTGGTTCGAGTCGAACTAAAATATGATCCACTAACTCTGCTTGGGACATTCCTAATTCTAAACTTCTCTCTATTTTAGTAATCTATAAACGAAATCAGTAGGATCCTGATTTCTTCCCTGCCTGGAGACGCGTAAATTGCGACTGTGGTTCTTTCTTATTTTTGACCGCGGGAGAAAAGCCTTCGCTAATTCAGCTTTTGAGGCTGCGCAAAAATCCGTGGCTATGTATTTTGCACTAACAACGATCAAATATCGAATACCAATCTTGAGCCCTTCTAGGATGACTTTTTAAAGTAGAAAGCACATGACAGATTACTTGGGATTTCAAGTAACTGTATGTTATTCTCAATACACTCGATAAACTCTGCAATGTTCTCTGACCCTGAAAGGAGGTACATTTCAGGTAGAACAGTACTTCCACCTACATTACCTAACTTGAGATTATATACGTTCGGGCGCCATTGCGACATAGCCATCCCTGTGATGACTTCATGTCGTTCCGGGATCCACGTAAGCTAGAAGGCGTGGGATTATCAAAATGATGAGACATAGTAGTTCTAACTAATACAACTTTTATTAAGAATAACTTATATTACTTAATTCTAATTTGACAACTATATTTAAAATGAGAGTTAACTTACCCAATTAAACCTTGTATTTAAGTCAGATACTTTCCAACTAGATCCCTTTATCTTAATTATAGTTAATAAACCGATTCATCTAAATACCTATGTCAAATATTACCTTTGCAGATCTCCTTCCTTCACCTATAGAGATATTTATAATTTACTTTATATACGAAGATTCCAACTTCTTTATATTGGGTTTCTATTCCTTCCAAAGCTATCGGACACACTGACTCTTGATCTGAAAGATTTACACTACTATCTCTAAGCTTGCCGCGCTATATATATTGATCAAGTGATTCCACACTGAACTATCTCTAAAGCTTGCCACGCTATATCCTATCATCAAAGCTTCTATCCTTTTTAAAGTCTATCTCATTTTACATATTTGATCCGTTTCTCTTCTTGGTATTGGGTTGGAAAAGTTTTTGCCGGTAATCGTGGCCGTCAAAAGAACATAGGAGTTATGTTAGCAGAAGGACGCGAAGAGAACGTCTGAAGTGCCGAAATTCTGTTATTTCATAGAATCCTGGGGTATTTCATTGAAATAACTGTCTTTGTCAAATACACAGGTGTGTAGTAAATAATATTACACTTTACCTAGTAACTCTACGAAATAAGTGAACATTTCATAAATTAAGTAGT
The DNA here is from genome assembly GCA_019973955.1 of Trichonephila inaurata madagascariensis. NCBI lineage: Eukaryota > Metazoa > Arthropoda > Arachnida > Araneae > Nephilidae > Trichonephila > Trichonephila inaurata. Next base: position 7,837 of record BMAV01018211.1, read on the forward strand.
GACAGAGAATTGCGTAAACATTTTAAAAATATATTAATTTGGCGTTAAATTAGTCCCATACTTAAGGAATTATCTGTGGATAAATAGTTAAAATTCCTCGAGAAATTCATTTCGTGTTACGGATAGATGAGTGATACACAACAGAGAAAAACAGAACATATAATATGCCGTTATTGCTGAACTGGTTAGATTATAATAAAATAGTGGCAACGAGGAGCAATACGCAGCAATAGTCTATTTATATTTCAACGACTTTAATAAAATCAGGCACAACTTAATTCCACTTTAAAAGAAACATTTACTCAGTTTAAAAAAATAGAACAAATACTTTTATCTGAGCCGCAGAATATGCCGTATTTAAAACTAAACATATAGGAGTAAACTTTACTCTATTTTTTTAAATTCAAAAAATTTTGGAATTTCTTTTTATTTTCTGTTATTGTTCCAGCAATAGGGTTTTCAAAGTTCATCTGAAAGTGGATAACACATAGTACCAGTCGTCTCCTTTAAAAATTACGTTCTTCCCAAATGTTTCCTGCGCAAAATATGCCTATTTAGTACTTTCATGATTAGACTGTTGTTATTCTACACAAAAACTTGTTAAAGCGTAGAATCCAAGAGAATCGGACTTAACTATATTTTTTCCGAAACATAGCTAGCTATTTTGTGAAATAGCAGTTCTCAAGTCTTAACGGTTCACATAATACAAATACAACTCCTATTTACAACATTTATTTCTGTTACTGTAAATTGGAATGGGTAATTAATTTTTTGACTGCAACATTTGCTACTCATTTCCATTCAGGTTATGTCCTAGTTACTATATTCCATTTGTTCTTTTATATATTTCAGGGGGTCTTAATAATTAAAAGAAACTTTTTAAAAATTATTTGACAAAGAGGTTTTAATTCACCCTAAAGAACCTTAAAATAAAATTATCGTTTGTTTTTAGTTTAAAGCTAAAAAAGCTTTTAGGAGGCATATTCATTTTGTTTGTTCATAAAAAAGGGATGTACGTGAAACTATCGGAATATATTGTTTGTGAATTATTTTCACTATTTCTTTTTTGTAACAGTATTTCTCTATAGGATTTGGCAGTTCATGCAGAATTTCCCATCCAAATGAAATTTTTAAATACCGTTAAGTCCGGCTTATAACGCTTTAACACAAAAATAAGTTTCAAATTTGCAGTTGGCGTTATACGCTGGTATATAAAGTGAGCTTTGGAAATAACAAAATAAATAAATAAATAAATAAAAAGATGAGCATGAGATAAAAGTAGACTTCTACATAATAGAAATACTGTTTATTTAAAAGTAATGGCAATGCATGAACTTTATATATATATATATATATATATATCTATATAATATATATATACCATATACATATATACATCCTCTATATATATATAAAGGGTTGTTGTTCTAGAAATATGCTATTTTGCTGGAAAGCACTTGGAATTATTACACTCCGGTAAAATGAAGCTTTGTAAACTTAAAGGTATTAGGCAGAGTACACTTCAGGTTTCTTCGTAAAGAGGTGCGCATTATACGGCGAATATGCCTAAAATTTAAAAATATCAGCGAAGGCCGCTTGGGCGCGTTTTACGCCGGATTTTTGCGATAAATGTTTTGAAAATAGAAGCAAAGCAAAGCACTTTAGATTCAACACACTATTAATTTATATATAATCGTAATAAAAATATTTTTATTTGTACTTTCTACTGCGAAGAAAAACACGTATTACCCATCTCGCATTCTTTTATAGCGGAATAATTTCCATATTACCCACGACATAATATACTATTTTCAGAGAAATAGGATTTCAATACAAATTTTAAGCGTGCGAGGGTGAAGCTGGCATATGTCCATAGCTTTCCGAAAAGTTGTTTTCTTTGTAAACATTTTGAAAAAAATCATGTTTTATGAAACTGATAATAAATGCAAGCACTTTCTGAGGCAGTTTTGATTGAGATTGCACGGAAGAAACAATTAGATTTCATTCTAGAGGTGAGGTGAATCGCTTTTCAATGTATCCTTTTATTTTTGTTTGTATTATACAGCTATAAGCCACATTTCTGTATACAATTCTCCTGTTTCCCAAAGCGTCGATATTGGTTAGAAAATTATGGCAAGGGCAGGGGCAACTGCGGGGAGTGTTACTGGAAGACATAACGCTTATTATTGTATTCTAAAAAGATCGCTGGTTACTGTTGAAAATTGACATGATTCAGTTGGTTTAAAACCTTTGCAAAATTTTGCAGGAATGGGAACGCGCGCGCGCAAATGCCCAGAGTCAACCTACAGCCATGTCGTTTATTATTCTCAAGGGTAGAGGCAGATTTTTACTGTATGAAAGGAGGACGAAAAAAAGTTTAAGAAAAATTAAAACATCAATGCATACGGGAGGAAACATTTATTAATCAAACAAAAATACGCTAACTACGCTTGCATTCCTTTTAATTATTTGCTTAAACAAGTATTTTTCCTTTGAATGATTTTTTTTGTCAATATATCCTTTTCTTATCAATTGGAAATTTAGGAGCAAAAAAATATCCTTTTAGCTTCCTGAGATTTTTACGGCAAAGTACTGTAGCTGAAATGTAAAATTCCTATTTTGACTTCTCACTTGTCCAAAATCATTACCAATGGAAGAGAAGCAACTCTCTCAACTGTTTGAAATTGCTTCCAGGGCGGCTTAATGAAGATCAACAGAATAACTAAATTTTCTTATGAGTGTGTTCATTTTTTGGAAATGGTTGAGTACATTTTAACCATCTTTTATTTATTTCAGCATGCTGATTTTCTCCCATTGTTCTTGTTTACATTAGAGAGGGAATTTAAATATATACATTAGCCTTCTAATTTGTACCGAAAGAACTGTCATAGATTTTTTATATCAGGTTTTATATCATAGATTTTATATCTGTAGTCTTCCTAAAGAGATTCGGCGAGGAATTGTTTTGACATTGTTTAAAGATGCGAGCTCAAAGCAGCCCCGGTATTGCCTCCCGTTGTGGCGATCTCTCATTTTGCTTTAGCACCGACGTCACTAACCACTCACTCTCTGTTTTATGTAGCCGCGGTAGCCAGTAGGTCAAAGGTATCGGATCGTGGCTGGCCTTGTCGCAGGAGTTCGTCCGGTACACTAAGACCCGCCGATATGAGGTGATGCACGTTAAATCTGGCCGGGGAGGCTCGGCGTTCTCCCGTTGGTGTGGTGCGGTAGCTGGGAGAGGGGTGCCAGTTTCAGGTGTGCATTACACGTCATGATCATGGTTCAAATTATGTGGTCCGTCGCTAAAAGCCCTCGTGTAGCTGAACGGTGCGTTAATATTCACTCACTCACTCTCCGTTGTATCAGTCATTTCCACTACCCTCCTCTAAAAACACAAAATTTCTTTCTCAATTAACGAATGTATTTGCTACCCCAGCAATGGAGATTACAACAATATATTGTTTCGCTATTCATTATATTATTTTCAGTTGATAAATGTAAAAAGGAAATGGAAATTTTTCGTCATTTGTATGATATATTGAGATACTGCATACCACAAGAATAATAGATTGTTATATAGAAGAATATTTTAAATGCATGTTTTACATGCGGAATGGAAAGCAATTTTCGACGAATTAAAGCAGTGGCGTAACGTCCCCTATTGCAGGGAGGGCAGGGGGTTCTAGAGGGGCCCAAAACCTGACTGAAGCCAAGTATGTATGGTTTTGCAATCCTTTTTGAAATCCAGAGCTTAGGGCCTAAAATGTAACTTTTGAACGGAGTCCCTAATTTTCTCCGTTACGCCACTTTGGTTAAAGTACTCTTCTCATAAAGCAAGTTAAATAAATACACTAGCAATTTTATACAGCAGACTGAGATTAGTTAAATGTTTTTCTTTTATTTATTTTTCTTTTTAAATTTAAAAAGGTAAGAATAAATTTTTAAAAATATTGGTTTTATTTTGAGAATATATATTATTTGTCGCCCTCGATATTCTTGCTTTACAATCTCATAAAAGAATTCGAGAGAGAAGTAATTCATTTTTAATTTTACTTTAAAATATGTCACGCATGTGAACATCCTATCACTTGTACTTTTGCAGTTTCTTTTTATGAAACCATCTGCTTTTCGATTGGTAAAAGTGCTTTCTTTTGTTTTTATAAATGATTCATTGTTTATTTATTTCTTTTTTTAAAAAAGAATAAAAAAATTCCTTCCGGAATACCAGTAGAATTTCAGACACACTAAAGAATTTTTGATTTCGATGTAGAATTTCATTTTAATATCGACAAAATCTTGTTTCACTTTTAGTGTCCTACAACACCAAAAACAGCTGAAAAATATACCATTGCATATCGATATATCGTTTGTTTCACAGGTAAATGATGGTCGAAACTTACTTTAGCAGCTCAAGCTTTAAATTTTTCATTTTCCATGGAATCAATTTTCCTATTAACTACTTTTCAGTCCGCTTTATTTTACAAACGGCATTATATGACGAGGTAGCCTAGTGGGGTCAAAGTGGACTCAGAGCCAGCGTGTCATGAGTTCGAGGCAGCCACCTTTGAGACCCTCCGTACAGACGGGGCTGATGCTCTTTTGTCCATGCGGAGATTAAAGCCATTGGTGTAGGAATTTGGAGAGGTGCCAGAGAAGCAAAATGCAAATCACTTGACCTGGTTCTAAATGACGAGGTCCGTCGCAAAAATCCCTCCGAGTCGCTGAATAGTGCGGCGTTAATATTCATTCATTCACTCATATTATTGTTTTAGCTGAAAAATGAAAATGTGTCCAGTGACGAGCAATAGAATGGTCATGTAAACAACAACCTTCTTTGACTACATTTATGGGGCTACTTGGTAGCCCAGTGGTCAGGTATTGGATCATGGCAGATACGTTATGAGTTCGAGTCAGTACCGCAAAGACCGTCTTGGGGAGCGATGCACGTTAGACTGTCGAGAGCTCAAGCGATCCCACCAATTTGGTTTTGGTAGCGAGGATTCCAGGAGAGGATGCCAGCTCAGGTGTCGTGCTCGTCACTTGACCGCAGTTCAAAATTACGAGGTCTGTCGCCAAATTCTTCGTGTACATCTGAATAGTGTGACGTTAATATGCACTCACTCCCTACAAACAAAAACACAATCTCTTAAATCTGAAACTTCATTAAACGCATCTAGTTATTTTGTTTTATATTTAATAAGTATTATTTCAATCGAATGTCTCAAAAATATGAGATAATCATGCTAGTATATATTCAAAGTAAATAATTACAAATAGCAAAATAGAAATGAGGATCAATATCAAATTTGAATTGTAGGGAATTTTGTTATGTGTAATGGCGGTAGCTTATCTCGAACAAAAAGAGGGGAAAAACTCGGCTTTTGGGAAAATGCGGAAATATAATTTTTTACAAAAATCTTTACCATTCGAACGGTAGTTTCCTCTATACAAAAAAAATTCTTATTGGAGTTTTCATTGCGTATAATGTGATTGGTTTTCAAATCCGGAAAAATAATTCAAAGATTTTGTAGAATAAAAATAAATTCTAATACTATCTCTCTCTCTCTCTGTTTTCTATAACTGGAAAGAAATTATTAGCTTTATGGTAATAAATTTGAATTTTTTCTATCTAATTGCATTGCCAGAAGAGGTTCCGGGAGTTTTTCAACTTCTTTTTCCCTTGCCAAGACCCTCGGTTTTATCTGTGCCTAAGTTTGAATCATCTATTGATTGAAAGTCTACTGAGCTCTAAATATTGCCATCGTCACTTCACAGTGGCACTGCTCAGAAGACGAACACACACACAGAAAGCTTTTAATATTAAATACATTGAGACGAAATTGAGTTTATACTGTTAATTTTAGTTTGAAAAAACACAAAATATAGGCAGTATTATATAAGAAATAGAAATCAGGATTTGAAAACTGGCTTTACTTATTTCTTGATTTTTTGGAACTTCACTTGGAACTCTTACTTTGTTTGGGAAATCTATATTTTATTTTGAAATTAATGGAATGAGAATGATAATTAAAATATATTGTCTTCATGTGTCCACTTGAATAGTCGCAAGAAATTCTTTTCCCATATTCCATATACATATATTTATTGTTTTCCCCAATTCATATACTATTTCTGAAATCTCTTTTTGCCGAAATTTAATCGAGCTAAAAGAATAAGCGCGTGTCTCTCATCGCTGTCATAATATTAATCTGGTTGTACTTGGATCATAAATAGTTGTTTTAAAAAAAGAACAGACGATTTTAATGTTTGAATACTCGGTCATATTTTAAACACCGATGACGATTAACAACATCGATTCATTTCAGCGCATAATATTAATTTTTTTTAAATTGAATTCAACGAAACGAAAAAAAAAAAAAAAAAAAAAGAAATTAAATTGAATTAGAATCATTTTTTGTAGTTCAATATTTCCTGTAACGTCCATTTCATTTTCTACTCAAAATTGATTTTATTTAATTTTTGATAACTTATTATGGAAGCAAATCGTTTTCAAATTCTTGTCGTTTAGTAACAGAATTTAAACTTTCTGAAAGATTCATTTATGTTTCGAGCAAATGTTTCGCGACGACCGCATTATATTTATCATTTCAGTTTTTTAAAGTGCTACTCCGGCAGAAATCTTTGCTCGTAATTTGATGTGACCATGTGAATCGCAGGTAAGAATCAAGTTATAACGCATATTATCTATTTATAAAGAGTAAACCATGAGTGAAATGTTTTTCTATGCATTTCTATTTTTGCGTTTTTTTTAGTCTAATGAGTAGAAGAATTTTTAATCTGTCTACTTTATTTTGTATGTTTTCGTGTAAAAATTGTTTGCAGTATGTTCATCTTGTAAATCCAAATTGCTGTTTTGATTTCCTATTCTAGCCTTCAATATGATAAAAAAATTTTTAATATAGGCTGCGCATTTTTAGCCAATATTGCATTCTCAAATATCCATTTTCGATTATGGTTTTCGAAAACAATACGATAACATTATATTTTTTTCCTTTACGGATTAGTTTAAAAGAACCTGATTTTTTTCTATGAAATTTTTAAAGTTCTACAAAAGGTATCAGTTAACTTTCGTATTCATTGATATATTGTTTACTCGCAGAAAATGCTGCATAAGTTTAGAGTATGTATTAATCTGTAACTGTTAACGCAGCACTACTTTGTGATTTTTTCTCCTTGAGATTGTTGTTTTTCTTTTGCATATTTCTAAGAATTATATTGCATGATATTATGGGGAATAGAATATGTAGAATCAAAAAATAAAAACTTCCATTGTTCTCATGTAGTTAAATTAAATCGATTTTTTAATAAAAAATTAACTGTAGTGGATATTTTTTCATCACTGGAAATATTTCGAAGTTATTCATGTGTGTGCTCGCAATTGGATCCATTTTCATTTTTCACTGCTTAATTAAAACTTAAATGAAAATTGTAACATGAAACTGAGGGAACTGAAATATATTTTATGTTAAAAAAATCGTGTTAAAAGATATTTCAAAAAAAACCATATTCAACAAATTTAAGTTTATTATTAGAGTACTTTTTTTTATTTACATAGATACATTATATGCATTTAATAAAAATCGAAGAAACAAAAATATTCACAGGAACTTAATAAAGTTTAATACAAATTTTTAAGTATTTTGAAAAGCAAAAACATTTATTGAGTTTCTGGAAAATAAACTGATATTTTCTTTGCATTGCTACTTTTTGAGTATCAAGTTATTTGATGTCATCCATTTTTGTTTTCATTTCACCATTGTAATGTGCGTCTAAATAACTGCTTGCATGTTTTCACGATGTTCCTCATTTCGGATGACGTGGGAACAGTAGAACTGTATTATTCTTTTCATTTTCGTGTCGGAATTTGCATCAATGATATTTCTTGAGCTTTGAACAAACTCCAAAATGTCTTTTATCTGCCATAACTGGAACTGTATACATACTATTATCACCTACTGCACGAATTCACTTTTCGTTGTGATACAGTTGGACAACTCAATAATACAAGAATTTTTTCTCATACATTCAAACATTCATAACACACACACACACACATTCCCTTCTTAAATCTCGCCTGCGTTGCTGAGTTTTTCTGTATTTTATTCATTCCCAGAGAAATGTTTTCGTGTTAAGCGATTTTCGTTTCAAGTTAAAGAGAACAAAATGCGTGAAAACACGCGAAAGTAACCGGTAAAAGCAGTGCCGGATTTTATCCGCTGGGCGCTTCATGTGGGCTACCAGGGGCCGGATAAGCTGGACTTAACCAGATTTTCTGGTTATAAATTTTCAATCCCACACCAAGTACAAGGGGCATGTAGATCTTCTGCGTCCCTGGGCCACGAAATGAGCTCAAATCCGCACTGTTACATCGAGAACATTGTATTTTTCGTGTTAACCGATATTTCGTCTTAAACGGTTTTGCGTTAAATGTATTTCACTGCATTTTCTTAGTAAGAAGAAAATATAAAGAAAAGACTTTTCATTTTGTGTATAATTAATATCAAAACTATTTGTGCGAATAAAGTACTGAAGTTTGAAATAATAGCTCATTACATCAGAAGCATATTGTAGAGTTATAAAGCAGAGTTATAGTATACTACTAACATTAAAAAAACATCTTACAATCTCCACAGATCTAATTATCAATTTACTTGAGAGAAAATGAATTGAACCTTCTAATTTTTATTAAAAATTCCATTAAGATTAACAGAAAAGTATAAGACCGAATGTGTGTGCTTTGAAAAGACATTTTCAAATGTCTAGTAAAATGATAGAAAAAGGCTTTAGTCAACACTTATTTAATAAAGTTTTCATCAACACATTGTATAATTTTTTTAATAATCTTTTTGCAATTACCCGTGAGTCCTTATTGAAAAATTAAATGAAAGCTTCGAATTTAAGATTTCGAGATGAGAAATCTCTGCTTAGCGGATTTTACCGTGGGTGCCCTATTAAGGAATATTTTTTTTCTTTCTCTCATAGATATATTAGGAGTCGCTAAAGGGTGAAGGAGAAAAAACTCGTTTGTAAACTGAGGGGTTGTAATTAAAGATGATGAGAATGAAGAAATTCCTTGGCATATGTAAATACGGTGAAAATCTTTTTAACTCGAAACAAGAGGACTGAAATATTTTTCATGTTAAAGAATATTGCAAAAGCATATATTCAACAAAATATAAAGTTTATTAGAGTTCATTGTATTTACATGGATATGTATATATGCATATATTTAATAAAATAGAATAGAAACAAAAACATCCACAAAAAGAAATTTAATACAACATTTTCAGTTATATGCGAAAAACAAAGCATTTGTTGCGTTTTGGAAAATAATCTGATATTTTCCTTGCGTTTTTAGCATCAAATTGTCACCATAAATCTCTCGATGTCGTCTATTTTGTTGCCCATTTCACTATTGGAATGTGCATCTAAATAACTGAGCATACTTTTCATGATGACGAAGATGACGTGGAAATAGGGTCTGCTTTATTAATTTCATTTGTCGTCAAAATCTGCCTCAAAAAATATTTTTTTGAGCTTTGAACAAACTCAAAAATAATCTTTGTCTGCCATAATTCAAGCTGTATATAATATCATCATCTACTGCTTCAGAATTCTTCCGATGATACAGTAGGGCGGTCAAAAATATAGAAAACTTATCAAACTTCGACTGGTGTATTCCATACTTTTGTTCATTCCCAGAAGGGACACTTTTTCGAGTTCGAAATTTTTCATTTCATGTTGAGGAGAGAAAAAATGCATGAAAATACATGTAGTTTGTTAGTACTATTGTATTAGTTTGTGTTGACCGATATTTTTTTTCGTCTTTAAAGGTTTTCGCGTTAAGCATTATTTAATGTATTAGAGGATGCATCTTTTTATTCCAATGTGAAAGGATAGCACACTTTGATAATTTTTTAATTAATTCTTTCAAACGAGAGAGTTTCTTAAGATTTATTGACACTCAAACATATGTCTGAGAATAAGAAATGAAAAGCAAGATAATTGTTTACAGCATCAACTACTCAGAGAAATTGACATTTTCAATGCGAATTGAAAAAAAGCTTTTATATATATATACTACCTCACGAGTATAAAATGTGCAACAGGAAGCACGATTGTAATTGTTACACATATTCCTTTTCGAGAGGAATGCTTATCCTCATCGTGATTTTAATTTTCCAACTGTGTTGTGCTTCTATTGCCACCAGTGGTGCTTGACAGCGGAGAGTATTATGCGCCCTGCAAAGTCAGGTTTTGGGATCCAAGCCGGATCTTACAAGGGATAGCAAATTCATAACCTTCTGACCCGTAGAATGCTGGCCCCCTGCGATGTGTGAGCGTACATTACGCCGTTGATTGACACCTATATGATGGTTTCAGATCGAGGTCCACGGCCGCGGTAGCCGAGTGGTATAGGTATCGGATCGTGGCTTGCCTTGTCACGAGTTCGAGCCCAGTACCACTAAAGACCCGCCGTGTAGGGCAGCGATGCACGTTAAATCTGTCGAGGAGCTGGAAACGCGATCCTCCCGTTGAGGGTGATGTGGGGTGGTAGTAGCTAGGAGAGAGGGGTGCCAGCTCAGGTGTCGTCCACGTCACTTGACCATTGGTTCAAAATTACGTGGTCCGTCGCCAAAAGCCCTCGTGTAGCTGAACAGTGCGACGTTAATATTAAATCAATCAATCAATCAGATCGAGGTCCACGAAAGTCATTGTGGCAGTAAGATTTGATTCGGTTTCCTCCCAATTTTGAGGGAGAACACAACGTGGGCAGTCAGGGGCCTCCCACCTCTCTTCCCCTTCCACCAACCTCACGAAAGGACTTGCGACTCGACGGCTATTTAGGGTACCCCTATGCCACAAAAGCACTACAAAGTTACAAAATTCCATGCCTTCTTCGGGACTCGAACCTAGGCCCAACGACACAGCAGTCATCATCATTAATCACTGCACCAGATGGGTGGCATTTTCAACTGTATAAATGTCAATCTAAAATTCAAGCTACATTTTACTTTAGAGTTACGCTTAGAAAACGAATTAAAATAAAGAATTGTTTCAAAGATAAGAAATATTTTGAAAACTATTCATATTTTTTAAAAAATACGGAATTTTTTTTTTTTTTTTTTTGGCTATCGGTAAAAGTTAGTTATTAATACAGCTATGAAATTCTTTCGAAATTTGAAAGCCAATTGTCGAGTGAATGAGAGAGTGAGTGAATATTAACGTCGCACTATTCAGCTACTTGAGGGCTTTCGGCGACGGACCTCGTCATTTTGAACCATGGGTAAGTGACGAGGGCGACACCTGAGCTAGCACCCCCTTTCCTAACTTCCCCACCACACCAGTGGGAGAGCATTTGAGTTTCCACAGGTTTAACGTGCATCGCCCCCCTACACGGTGGATCTTTACCAAAAGTCAAAGAATTTTGGATGGTAGAAAACTCCATAACAAATAATTCACTTACAAGCAATTCATTCGCACCATTTCATCTAGTATTCATGAATAAAAACGAAAGGTTTTGGGACAGGAGACAGCGAATCTTTCTCCTAAGATCTCCCCTTTCGGCGGTATATCTTTTTGTTCATCCTCAAAAATCCTCTCGAGAATCGACTTGTAAACACCAACCCTCTTGATTACATTTATATGACCATCTTGCTGTCACAATAGTGTTCTGATGGAAAACCTTTTGCCAAAGTACTTAGCAATTTATGAGTTCTGTAATGTCAATTGAAGTTTTTCTCTAGTGTTTTACGAGACCCTTTGGTCATTAGAAAGAATTTATTTCCATGTGTACGAAGAAGCCATGTTGCGACGATCATAAGCGTAACAACATAGTATATATAATGCAATTCCTGCAGTCTTGAATGGTAAGTAGAAGTTTTATATATAACTGTGTTTAAAAATCAGGATAACTCGGGGTTGCATTTATTCAATGAAAAATGGAATTCTGCCTTATGTATGAATGCACTCTAAACACAAACCTATTCAGAATGACTGAAACAAACAGTACACAATTAGCAGTCGCGGCCCCTCCGCGATGCGGGGATCGGGGGTGTACGTTACGCCACTGATAAGTAGATATATTACACTGCAAGCCGATATGTTCTAAAATTTAAGAAATAGCTAGACAGAGGATGAGCAATTGAAGTTTCAATTAGATCTGAAGAATGTAAAACCCGTTAATTGCTATGAGTTTTTAATCTTATTCTACCACAAATTTTATATAGAAAGTTTTTTAAACGCCAATCTTTTTAACAGTTTTTGAATAGCAATTAAAGTTTCAATTTATTTTCCAAAAACCCTTTGTTCACTTTCTGATTTCACAATAAACTCGTGTATTAAGCTATTGGAATTTTCAATTAAAAAAAATAACCTTGTATTAAAAAATAAATCCCATGACATGCATAATGCTTAAGCCATTACGTAATCCCATATAAGACATCGCTTAACAGTCCTTATGAACACTTATCCTTTCCAATAAACGACAGACAAAAAATAAATAAATATTTTTTTAAAAAAATGGGATATTTTTTTTTTTTTCATCTAGGGAAATTACTATTTCATTACAAAGAATTTTTTGAAAAAGAATTTTTTGAAGTATTTAACTGCTATACATTTTTTATATCTCGATTATCGAGGCTTAATTATCGATACCAACTAATGCCGATACTAGATAATTCAAACAGCGCTACGAATGGTTTGAATGTGTTGAGACCTTTTAGGGGCAGCAACCGACATCTTTTTTATGTGCAAGAGAATCAACAGGTACGTATGCTGTGAAAGGAATATTTGAAGAAATACAAATGACTGCCTTGAACGACAGGAATATTGCAACTCAAAGCTAAGTAGAGTTCTAAAAAACTGTATAGTTTTTACCGTTTATTTTGTGTTCATTTCATGAAAAATAAATAATTTGTTTTATTGAAAATACTAGCTGATGTTCTCTGTAAGGCTAGATGCATTTATATAATTTAGTTTTTCAGGGAATATTTGTTGGTGAATTCTTGTAGCATACCATGGTTTTAAAATAATTAAGCATTTCAATTGTATTAACATAATATTGTGGATGAGAAATTGGTCATTATATTTGTTTATATATTAAATATTGCCTGAAGTAAAAACTGTTTTTTTTGTGCATTGTTTGAATTTTTCATTTAGATACGAACATTTTAGTTAATAAAGTGAGAAGCATTATTTAATATAGAAAATTTGCATGAACTCTTCGTGATAACTTAATCCTATTGCTCCTACTTAACTTTTCAAAATTGAATGTAAGGCACCAGGGGTATGAATTCTAAATAAAATATATAGATTACTATACTT